>OLKM01001037.1:0-57500 GCA_900291075.1 Melanogrammus aeglefinus | reverse complement strand
TGTGTGTGTGTGTGTGTGTGTGTGTGTGTGTGTGTGTGTGTGTGTGTGTGTGTGTGTGTGTGTGTGTGTGTGCGCTAGGGCATTGACTTTGGCCCAAAAATCAAATTCGAAGTTCGATTTGTTTATTAATATTAATATTCGAATATATTCGAATATCTATTTAAAAAAAAAATGTAATACCTTCAGTAAGACATATATGGTATCAAACTTGAGTTGTATATGTTTTGTCCACCAGAGGGCAGTGTATAAGTCAACGTCAATAGGCACGGCAGGCTACGATGTTTTCAGAACATTTATTTATTTAAGGTCAGACACGAACTGTGTATACTGTGCATCAAATAAAGATAAATAAAGCAATCAAGTCAAATAGCCAGTCAGGCTAAACTGAAAGGACAAACTAAAGGTAGGCCCAAAAAACAAAAACCCATCCTACCAGCCACTAACGAACGGCCCATTGCCAAATTGTATCGCTCTATAACTTCGGGTGCTGATGTCGATGTGACGCGGGCCATTGTTATACAAAATTGGCGCAACCAGGACGCTTATGTCACGTTGTCACCTACAGGGAGCCCAGATGGCCAATGATTAGCCTTGCTAATGAGCTCACAACACACATCACCAGCCCTGAAAAAGCCGCGGAATCTGAATTGAAAACAACGTTCAACAAAGACATTTACAAAAAATAATGCCCATAACAGGTTCGAATATTAAGGGCTGCCTAATATTCGTTCGAATATATATATTTTTTTTTGATATTCGAATTATATTCGAATTACGAAGTTCGAAGTCAAAGCCCTAGTGTGCGCGGACAGGCGGTGATGTGATACAGGGCAGGACAATCAACGTGACGAGGGATAACTCGTGGCTATTTCTTCTCAACGACACCATTTGTTTTATTTAGGACGTAACATCTCTGGGTCGGAGTAGGAAGAAGTGAAACACTTGCTTTCCTCGTCTCATTATAAACGTGTTTGTTACTTTTCTGCATCACCAATATCTCCACGAGAACATTCCTCAGTAATAAAGCGAATGGGCCAGAAGGATTAAGCATGACAGCAAAACCTGTTATGAAGCGCCCCCCGCTCCCCCCCTCACAGGCCTGACCTTTGACATCTACGAGGGC
This sequence comes from Melanogrammus aeglefinus, assembly GCA_900291075.1. Classification (NCBI taxonomy): domain Eukaryota; kingdom Metazoa; phylum Chordata; class Actinopteri; order Gadiformes; family Gadidae; genus Melanogrammus; species Melanogrammus aeglefinus. Next base: position 56,377 of record OLKM01001037.1, on the reverse strand, counting down.
CAGATCACGGCCCTGCTGGGACACAGCGGCGCCGGCAAGTCGGCCCTGATGAACATCCTGTGTGGCATCAGCCCGCCCAGCGGGGGGTCGGCCAGCCTGTACGGCCAGCCGGTGGGGGACCTGGCCGAGGGGCCGGAGCTGAAGCAGCTGGTGGGCGTGTGTCCGCAGTTCAACATCGTCTTCGACGTGCTGACCGTGGAGGAGCACCTCAACATCTTCGCCGCCATTAAGGGCATCCTGCCCGCCGACGTGGACGCGGAGGTGGGTCTCTGGGGGTCTGTCTCCGGGGGGCGGAGTCGGTCTCCGGGGGTCGGTCTCCGGGGGGCGGAATCTGTCTCGGGGGGGGGGGAGTCCGGTCCTCCGGGGGGAGAGTCGGTCTCCGGGGGGGGCGGAGTCGGTCTCCGAGGGGGGCGGAGTCGGTCTCCGGGGGGGAGGAGTCGGTCTCCGGGGGTGGAGTCGGTCTCCGGGGGGAGGAGTCGGTCTCCCCGGGGGGCGGAGTCGGTCTCCCGGGGGCGGAGTCGGTCTCCGGGGGGCGGAGTCGGTCTTCCGGGGGGGAGGAGTCGGTCTCCGGGGGGGAGGAGTCGGTCTCCGGGGGGGAGGAGTCGGTCTCCGGGGGGGAGGAGTCCGTCTCCCCGGGGAGGAGTCGGTCTCCGGGGGGGAGGAGTCCGTCTCCGAGGGCGGGGGCGTCTCCGGAGGGCAGGGGCGGTCTCCGGGGGGCGGAGTCGGTCTCCGGAGGAGTCGGTCTCCGGGGGGAGGAGTCGGTCTCCGGGGGGCGGAGCCGGTCTCCGGGGGGAGGAGTCGGTCTCCGGGGGGCGGAGCCGGTCTCGGGGAGGAGTCGGCCTCTGGGGGGAGGAGTCGGTCTCGGGCGGGCGGAGTCGGTCTCGGGGGGGGCGGAGTCGGTCTCCGGGGGGAGGAGTCGGTCTCCGGGGGGAGGAGTCGGTCTCCGCGGGGGGGAGGAGTCGGTCTCCGGGGGAGGAGGTCGGTCTCGGGGCTCGGTCTCCGGGGGGCGGAATCGGTCTCCGGGGGGGGGGGGAGTCGGTCTCCGGGGGGAGGAGTCGGTCTCTGGGGGGAGGAGTCGTCTCGGGGGGGCGGAGTCGGGTCTCGGGGGGGCGGAGTCGGTCTCCGGGGGGAGGAGTCGGTCTCCGGGGGGAGGAGTCGGTCTCCGGGGGGAGGAGTCGGTCTCTCCGGGGGTCGGTCTCCGGGGGCGGAATCGGTCTCCGGGCGGGGGGAGTCGGTCTCCGGGGGGGGAGGAGTCGGTTCTCCGAGGGGAGGAGTCGGTCTCCCCGGGGGGCGGAGTCGGTCTCCGGGGGGGAGGAGTCCGTCTCCGGGGGGAGGAGTCCGTCTCCGGGGGCGGAGTCGGGTCTCCGGGGGGAGGAGTCGGTCTCCGGGGGGAGAGGGGTCGGTCTCCGGAGGGCGGGGGCGGTCTCCCGGGGGGCGGAGTCGGTCTCCGGGGGGGAGGAGTCGGTCTCCGGGGGGCGGAGTCGGTCTCCGGGGGGAGGAGTCGGTCTCCGGGGAGGCGGAGTCGGTCTCCGGGGGGGAGGAGTCGGTCTCGGGGGGGAGGAGTCGGTCTCCGGGGGGCGGAGTCTTTCTCGTGTCGTTAATTCGGTCTCTGTGTTTGACGTTGCCTGCGGTTTGAAGGATTATGTTTTATTATATATTATATGATTTATTCGTTTTTTGTTATGTTGAGGGTATGAAACAGAAGTCGGGAACTAAAGCATCTTAAATTTTATCGGCCTTAATCAATCGTCAACCTCTGTTTGTGATTGATTTAAAGCTGATCATGGATCGTATTGCTGAATTTAAATTAGATTTTACATGAAATGTGGTGCAAATGTCTCTCAGGGATTCAAAGCTGCGTTTGCGTTGGACAGAGCCAGGGTAATTCCCACATCACATTACTTTCTCTTATTCATTATCTACAATCAAAGAAGATATTTTACAGAAGAAGAGAGAGAGAATATGACAAATCATAATACTTCCCCTTCCCTGAAAAAGTTGAATAATAATTAATTTAAGCTCTGATGTAAAGGTGTGTGTGTGTGTGTGTGTGTGTGTGTGTGTGTGTGTGTGTGTGTGGTGTGTGTGTGTGTGTGTGTGTGTGTGTGGTGTGTGTGTGTGTGTGTGTGTGTGTGTGTGTGTGTGTGTGTGTGTTCCTCCAGGTGAAACGGGTTCTGAAGGAGCTTGACATGGAGAAGATCATGGATGCCCAGGCCAGGAACCTGAGCCGCGGCCAGAAGAGGAAGCTCTCCGTGGGCATCGCCATCCTAGGAGACCCTAAGGTACCCCAGGATGGAGCTCACCACTGATGATCTGTGTGTGCATGACTTTATCTTTATGAATGAATGAATGCATCTTTCCTTTTGTGTCCTGCCACGTTGTTGTGACCCCCCCATGGGGTTATTGCACACCATTTCCTATTTGAATAATGTATTTAGCTGTGTTTTTTATTTAAATTGCCTTTTGAACCAAAACACATCATCTTTGTTTGTCTGTCTCTGTCTCTGTCTCTGTGTCTGTCTCTCTGTCTGTGTCTGTCTCTGTCTGTCTCTCTGTCTCTGTGTCTGTCTCTGTCTCTGTGTCTGTCTCTTTTTGTCTCTGTCTGGCTCTCTGTCTCTCTGACTGTGCCTGTCTCTCTGTGCCTGTCTCTCTGTCTCTGTGTCGGTCTCTGTGTCGGTCTCTTTGTCTGTCTCTGTGCTTGTCTCCCTGTCTGTCTCTGTCTCTGTGCTTGTCTCCCTGTCTGTCTCTGTGCCTGTCTCTGTCTCTGTGCCTGTCTCTCTGTCTGTCTCTGTGTCGGTCTCTCTGTCTGTCTCTCTGTCTGTCTCGGTGCTTGTCTCCCTGTCTGTCTCTGTGCCTGTCTCTGTCTTCTCTGTGTCTGTCTCTCCATCTGTCTCTTTGTCGGTCCCTCTGTCTGTCTCTTTGTCTCTCTCTCTGTGCCTGTCTCCCTGTCTGTCTCTGAACCTGTCTCTGTCTCTGTGCCTGTCTCTGTCTCTGTGCCTGTCTCTCAGATCCTGCTCCTGGACGAGCCCACAGCGGGCATGGACCCGTGCTCGCGGCACCAGGTGTGGTCTCTGCTGAAGAAGCGTCAGGCGGGCCGGGTCACGGTGCTCAGCACCCACTACATGGACGAGGCCGACATCCTGGCCGGTACGCCCTGCGTCTGTCTGCACCCTGTCGCTCTCCCCTGGCCTCAAGTCCTGTTTGACAACGTCAAAGTCCTTCATGACTCCTTGTGGATCTCTGGCAGTTCTCTGAAATATATTTATTGATTTTCACTCCTATACTATACTACAATACTGTATAAACATTTGTTACCGCTACGTTTCCGTCATATTTTTAATTTCCGCTCCACAGTTTCTGATCCAATCGGACAACAACGTGATGTTGTCTGATTCTTATTAACCTGGTCCAACCTTCACAGGTTGGACCAGAGATCTCTGCGTTCTAGTTCCGTACGTTTTTCCTCTTTCTCCGGCAGATCGCAAGGCGGTGATATCCCACGGGCAGCTCAAGTGTGTGGGCTCCTCCCTTTACCTGAAGACCAAGTGGGGCGTGGGATACCACCTGCGGTACTGGAGGCCTACTCATGCACGACTGCATATATGTTGCACGCTGTTGTTTTTCATGTGATCGGCTGATAACAGCCACCAAACTGGTTCTGGGTGGTTGGAGCACCTGAGGATCAGGTCAGGTTAAAAAGTGAAGTTCAAACAAAGCTTATGACCGTGTTCCCATAGGTGGGGAATCTGTGGAATGTCAGGGAATTTAAAATAAAAAAATCGTCCCAGAAAGGAAAAGTCGGGATTGTGGAATTGGGCCGCCACCAAAAAGATCACGAAATATATGATGTATTTCTTTACATTAAATTAAACTGGGTTGAAATGTGGTGCATATAATTAACCCCAAACTGATCCTAGAGTATGTTGCCGTTATCCAATCTATCCCATCATTAACTTTGGTCTTCAAAGAAAGTGTCCTCTTGTGTTTAAAGAAGTTGTGTAAATTCAAAATCTACATTACCATGGTTGGAACACTGAATTCTTTATGGCAACTAATGCACATAACTTATTTATAATAGTTACTACCTAACATCATCCCCTGTCCGGTCATGGGTCTGTCCTGCTTCAGAATGGCGCTCGGTGAGGGCTGCAAGACGGATAGCATCCAGGGAGTGGTCCAACAACACGTCCCCGCGGCCACGCTGCTACGGCAACGGGACACGGAGCTCACCTTCACGCTGCCCTTCGAGAGCATAGACACCTTCACAGGTACCGGCACGCTTTAAGGTTAGAGGACAAGGCAGGAACCATGAGCTGAGAGGACGAGAGGACGAGAGAAAGAGACAGGAACCATGAGCTGAGAGGACGAGAGGACGAGAGAAAGAGACAGGAACCATGAGCTGAGAGGACGAGAGAAAGAGGCAGGAACGCTGAGAGGACGAGAGAACGAGACAGATGCAGGAACCATGAGCTGAGAGGACGAGAGGACGATAGAAAGAGACAGGAACCATGAGCTGAGAGAACGAGAGAACGATAGAGGAACAATGAGCTGAGCGAACGAGAGGAACGATGAGCTGAGAGAACAAGAGAACGAGAGAAAGAGGCAGGAACAATGAGCTGAGAGGACGAGTGAAAGAGAGAAAGAGGCAGATACAATGAACTGAGAGAACAAGAGAACGAGAGAGGAACAATGAGCTGAGAGAACGAGAGAGGAACCATGAGCTGAGAGAACAAGAGAACGAGAGAAAGAGGCAGGAACCATGAGCTGAGAGAACGAGAGCACCAGACAGGCACAGTTAGTACAGAGGTCTGGGTGATCAAACTATCTTAACAGTCTCCCGTGCCTTCACTAAAACACCAGCTACAATATTACATGTCCAAAGGACATCAACGTGTGGACTTTGCCGGAGAGCTTTTAGACTGCGTGTGTAAAACGCTCAATGATGAGGTTGATTTCTTGGTCTCACAATCGATTTATTTGATCAATGTTTTCTGTAACAGACAAAACACTGGTATGTTTCTGGCAGCAGCTTGCAATGAACGTCTTTCATTCAGAACTCGCGATGCATTCTACTTGTTCATAAAACATAACAGTATGATCCCCTCGCGTGGTCACGTGACCTTCCTGGAGGGAAACATCGGCTAACCTACTACTACGAGCCAATTAAGTCCGCAAACACATCACGTCTACTTTAAACAAACGGCATAATTAACCTTTAAATGTTTTATTACATTCTATTAACTGATAGCATCATTGTGCACAAAACCTAACACCAGCTCACCACCTGTAACAGACAAAACACACTTTGTTTCTGGCAACAGCTTCAATGAACGCCTTTCACTCAGCACTCTGAACCGATATGGACCATAGCGCTGCTGCCCCCTGGTGGAATGGCATGGTGGTGCATTACAACCAGCCTAACAGAAACTGGATGCACTCAGCAGAGCTCCTGAACCAGGGGTGCCACACGTGCCGTCTTCAGTATTTTGTGGATCAGTGTGTGTCGGTCGGTACGGAGTTTGTGGACCACGTAGGAGTGAGTGGCCATGCGGGTCCTCCCAACACAAGGACCCCAGTGCTGTGACCCCCCCCCTCTCTTCCTCAGGCCTGTTCTCGGAGCTCGACTCCCGGGCCCACCTCGGGGTGGTCAACTACGGCGTCTCCATGACTACGCTGGAGGACGTTTTCCTCCGCTTGGAGGCCGAGGCAGAAGTGGACCAAGCCGGTGAGTGTTGACCCAATCTCCCATATCACATTAAACCCAGAGTGTGTGTGTGTGTGTGTGTGTGTGTGTGTGTGTGTGTGTGTGTGTGTGTGTGTGTGTTGTGTCTGTGTCTGTGTCTGTGTCTGTGTGTGTCTGTGCTTTTGTGTAACCATGGACATTTGCGTGTGTGGCTATATGTGTGTCTGTGTGAACCATGGTGTCCCCCTGTGTGTGTGTTTGTCTGTGTGTTGGTAACCTTCTGTGTGTGCCACCGTGTGTGTAACGATGTGTGTGTGTCCGTGTCCGTGTGTGTGTGTGTGTGTGTGTGTGTGTGTGTCGTGTGTGTGACCGTGTGTGTGTGACCGTGTGTGTGTCCGTGTGTGTGTCCGTGTGTGTGTGTGTGTGTGTGTGTGTGTGTGTGTGTGTGTGTGTGTGTGTGTGTGTGTGTGTCTGACCATGTGTGTGTCCTCATGTGTGTGTCTGACCATGTGTGTGTCCATGTGTGTGCATGTGTGTGTGTCTGACCATGTGTGTGACCGTGTGTGTCCTCATGTGTCTGACGATGTGTGTGTCCTCGTGTGTGTCTCCATGTGTGTCCGTGTCCGTGTGTGTCTCCGTGTGTGTGTGTGTGTGTGTGTGTGTGTGTGTGTCTGACCATGTGTGTGACCATGTGTGTGTGTGTGTGCCCATGTGTGTGACCGTGTGTGTGTGTGTGTGTCTGACCATGTGTGTGTCCTCGTGTGTGCCCCCCAGACTACAGCGTGTTCCACCAGGACCAGGCGGAGGACGAGGGGGACTCCTGCTCCCTGGACGACACGGACCAGCGGCTGCTGACCTTCTCCGACGGGCGCTCCAGCCCCGCGGCGGGACGGGCGCTCTGGAGGCAGCAGTTCAGCGCCGTGGCCTGGCTGCACATGCTCAACATGGTCCGCGAGAGGAAGGCCTTCATCTACATGTGAGTGGGGACCGGGGACATGTTAGTGGGGACAGGGTCCACTAGAGACATGTGAGGGGGGACCGGGGACATGTGAGTGGGACAGGGTCCTCTAGAGACATGTGAGGGGGGACCGGGGACATGTGAGGGGGACAGGGTCCTCTAGAGACATGTGGGGACCGGGGACATGTGAGTGGGGACCGGGGACATGTGAGTGGGGACCGGGGACATGTGAGTGGGGACCGGGGACATGTGAGGGGGGCCTGGGACATGTGAGGGGGGCCGGGGACATGTGAGGGGGACCGGGGACATGTTAGTGGGGACAGGGTCCTCTACAGATGGGGACAGGGTCCTCTAGAGACATGTGAGGGGGACAGGGTCCTCTAGAGACAACATGTGGGGGGACCGGGTCCTCTAGAGACATGTGAGGGGGGCAGGGTCCTCTAGAGACATGTGAGGGGGGCAGGGTCCTCTAGAGATGGGGACAGGGTCCTCTGGAGACATGTGAGGGGGACAGGATCCTCTAGAGACATGTGAGGGGGCCGGGACTGTGAGAGGGACAGGGTCCTCTGAGACATGTGAGGGGGACAGGGTCCTTACGAGACGGGACAGGTCCTCTAGAGACATGTGAGCAGGGGGGGCAAGGGTTCCTCTAGAGACATGTTGAGGGGGGCAGGGTCCTCTTAGAGAATGGGGGACAGGGTCCTCTGGAGAGACATGTGAGGGGGAGACAGTGAGGGACAGTCCTCTAGAGACATGTGAGGGGGGACCGGGGACATGTGAGGGGGACAGGGTCCTCTAGAGACATGTGAGGGGGACAGGGTCCTCTAGAGATGGGGACAGGGTCCTCTAGAGACATGTGAGGGGGACAGGGTCCTTTAGAGACGGGGACAGGGTCCTCTAGAGACATGTGAGAGGGGACAGGGTCCTCTGGAGACCGGGTGTCAAACATGCGGCCTGCGGACCAGATCCGGCCCGTGAGATGATCAGGCCGGTGACTTGTAGAGCGTACATTTCTGAGTAAAGAAGTAAGTCTCTAGCCCATTCCTGTATTGAGTTATCATTTTTTAAAGAAATAGCCAAAAAGCTCACTCTAGCCACTGGCGTGCACTTGTCCTTGTTTCACCACAATTAAGAAGTTATCAAGGGTGACATCCCCATTACTAAAATGTCCATTTAATTCAAAAGAAATTAAGTGGAAACAGAGTGCAGAGTTTTCCAGGAAAAATGGACTGGGAATTATTTATTCACGGAGGAGAATACAAAAGCAGTATTCTTGGTATGTAATCAGCAAGTTTCTGTACTCAAAGAATATAATATTCGGCGCCACTATGAGACTCATCATAAAGAAAAATATCACCATGTGAAAGGACAACTAAGAAAAGAGGAGATAGACTAATTGTTAGCTGGTCTGAAGAAACAGCAGTCTAGTTTTACCTTCAGCTGAGAGGTCAGTGATGCAGCAGTGAGAGCCAGCGACCTTATTGCTCACGAGATAGTGCAGGCGTCCAAGCCATTTTCTGACGGTGAGTTTGTGAAAACATGCATGCTGAAGGCTGCAGAGTTCGTGTTCCCTGAAAAGCGATCTGCCTTTGCCAACATTAGTCTGTCGAAGAACACTGTCGCAGATAGGGTAACAGCTCTCAGGAGACCTCGGCAGCCAATTGAATGACAAAATCAAGTTATTTATTGCTTTTTCGGTTGCAATTGATGAGAGCACTGATGTAACAGATATTGCTCAACTGGCCATATTTATTCGGGGTGTTGATGAGACTTTGACAATCACAGAGGAGTTCCTTGATTGGTACAATGAAGGACACTACAACAGCGGAGGACATATTCAGCTCTCTCGTTGGAGTGCTGGATAAGGTCAGAGTGGACTGGTCCCGTGCCGTCAGCCCCGCTACAGATGGCGCACCATCAATGGTCGGGAGAAAGGCTGGCGTTGCGACAAAATTCTGAGAGAAAGTACAGACCGCAAATGGGGCAGAAGACTTTTGGGCATTTCACTGTATTTTGCATCAAGAGGCGTTGTGTTGCAAAACACTAAAAATGGATCATGTTATGAGTGTCGTTGTATAAACTGTAATTTTCATCAGAGCGCGAGGTCTGAATCACCATCAGTTTGACACTTTTCTCAGAGATAATGACATTCAGGCTGGCCTACCATACCACACTGAAGTACGTGGTTAAGCCGAGGTGCCGTGCTCAAGCGTTTCTTTTTGAGCTACGAGAGGAAATTGGGCAGTTCATGGAGAAAAAGGGTTAGCCCAGTTGAGGAACTTAAATGTCCGCAGTGGGTGCAGGATCTGGCCTTTGTGGTGGATATTACACAGCACCCGAATAATCTTAACAGTACCTTAACTCAGTATAATGACAGCATACGCCCATTCATGTTAAAACTGTCACTCTGGGAGACGCAGCTATCTAGAGGAGACACCGCCCATTTCTCATGTCTAACAGCTGTGCGTGCGACCGGATGTAATGCTGAGATGGACCAATGCAAAGTGTAGCGAAGACTAGGTTCTACTGGAGCCATGAACCGCCACGAAACAATGACTCATTTACTTGACTTTATTTTGCAAGCAAAGTTGTTTTGTTAAGATGATTGCCATGATGACTGCCATGGTTATTGAAGGGAATTCAAAAGACACGCGGCAAACACCTCCACACACTCAGTTGTGGTGAGGATGTGGTGAGAGCCAAGGTAGTGGCAGGAGCTACTGCTCACCCTGAATCACCCCCTGGTGTCCCTTGTGGCGGTGAGGTGAAGCTGAACAAACTTGAAGTTTCTAACACAAAGACAAGATGAAAGGATTGCTGCAAGAGTTTGAGCAGAGGTTTCAGGTCTTCAGTGAACTAGAGACGGAATTTGCCGTTTTTTGCTCGTCATTTACAGTCAAGCCTTCTGACATGCCAGCTGACATCCAACTGGAGATAACTTGACTTGCAGTGTGATACCAATATGAAGGAGATATTTGCGTCGGTGGGCTTGGACACATTTTATCAATATCTCTTGCCAGGGTACCCCAAATGAACATCCCTGGCTGCAAAGGTTTTATCCATGTTTGGGAATACCTATCTTTGTGAACCGGTGTTCTCTGTAATGAACCTAAATAAAACAAAGCGACGCTCAAGGTTAACAAACACACACTTGAATGACTTTGTGAAATGTGCTGCTAGGTTTTTATCTGTGCGAGGGGTGTTGTCAAACGAAAACCCTTCACACGTTTCCAACTGCATAGAGGGATGATGGGAATGAGCTCCCCTCTGTTCCGGCCAGTCTGGGCATGCTGCAGGTGTTTGTGCTGGCCATGGTGATGCTGTCACTGGTCACCGGACACATCCAGATCCACTCCTCGGACCGCGAGCTCCGGCCCCTCTACCTGCTGAAGAGGAACCAGGCCCCCAGGAAGTACGCCAGCAGCCTGCTGGTCCAGAACTCCTCTGGTGAGTCCTCCACTGGAGTGGGCCGACTGGCAGCGTTCAGGGGGGCCAGGGGGCCACGCCCTTATTGTATGTTGTACGTCCTGGCACTTTAAAATAGCACCAAGCACTGTGTATAGAATCGTATCCTAGCTTGTACATAACATCTCTAAAACCGAGTGGGGGCCAAAAAGTTGCCTGCAGAATATATATATATATATTTTAACTTATTCCCACTGTGGTTCTTAAAGCAGAATTTACCGCCAATATGTCCCCAAATATCCGTACCGTGAGTTAACCCTACACACACCCGTGTGGGGCCCCCCTGTGTCCAGACTCGGACATCTCCAGCTTCATCCACAACCTGGAGGCCCAGGACATCCAGGTGGAGCTGATGAAGCAGAACGACTACATGGCTGCTGCCCCGCACTGCGCCGCCATCAACGTTACTGGATCCAGCAAGGTGAGGGGGGGGAGGGAGGGAGGGAGGGAGGGAGAGGGGGGGGGCCGAGATAACCCCCACTGTCTTTACTTGTTGTGGAAGTACCAGAGATGTCGATAAACCAACGCAGTCATTCAAATATATATTATATGATATAGATATTGTATTACATTATATTGCTCTCTCTATCGGGCATGACAATATGTCCTCCCCAACAACATGACCCAGGCGATGTGCCGCATAGTTCAGCCCCGTCGTGATTTGTGGAAACATTTTGGATCTGCTTCTGTACTCCTGTCTGACTTCAGTACAGCCGCGTGGCCCACAGACGTGCTCCCACCCGTCTGTCCTCGGGGACCTGGAGCAGCTCCTCTGACCCTCTGTTGTTGTGTCTCAGGGCTTTGAGTACAGCCTGGCGTTCAACAGCACCACGGTGCACTCCCTGCCCATGGCCGTCAACGTCCTGAGCAACGCGCTCCTCCGAGGCCTCAACGGAACCGCCCGGATCCGGACCTGGACCAAGCCCTTCGACTACGTGAGTAGGACCAGGAGGACCAATCAGGCCTCTCCGTTCGGCGCGTGGGCAGATGTCCACGTAGACCCACTGCGTCACTCGGAGACCGCACACAGCACTGAGGCCGGTCGATGGTCTGCAAAGACGTGCTCTCCTCCCAGAACCTAGCAGCATGGGTCCCAAGCAACCAGTCACGGCTCCAAGATGGAAGCTGGCTACGTCTGGGGGGAGTGGGGGAACCATGACACAAAAGTACCACGAACTGACATCAAAGCACGCCACAAAATGGATAACGAATACAAAGGTGTATTTATCAGAAAAGTATAATATGAAAATAGAATAGAGAACTATAAGCAGAGCCAAATCAAAGAAAGCATAAATAAAGTGACAACTACTAGTGAACCCACACAACATAAGATAATCTATACGGGCCTAGCAACAAGGGGCCCTAGCAACAAAGGGCCCTAGCAACAAGGGGCCCTAGCAACAAGGGGCCCTAGCAACAAGGGGGTACGGCCAGACTCGAGAATCACGTGAATGCAGCCAGCAAAATCAAAACACTAGTTTCACTTGGATGAGATCCACCAACCGCTGATCAGCAGCACATTGGAAGGATTTTAAAACATCCTGACTACATTACGGATATTGCTTTCTCAACATATTCTCAATGGACTCGGCCTCACGTGTCAGTTAGCGGCTCGTTGATTCATGTGTTCATGAACGTGATCGTTAGTTAGTTTGCTTCGGTCTGAAACCACGAGTTACTTCTCAGTCGTCCGCGCTGGACCTTTTGATGCCGTGTTTGGGGCTGAAGTGCTCTCCCTCTGTCGACCCCGCAGCAAATCCCCGACACCATGTCCTACGTCATGGTGTACATCGAGGCCATCATACTGGGCATGTTGGCCGCTGGGATGCCGGCCTACTTTGCCATGGACCACACACGGGACCGGGAGGTATGAGCTCGGCTAATCATGCACTGATGTCAATTTAGGCAGTTAGGAGAGTTTCCGTTTGTCAGAAGAAAGAGAAACTATACATCTCTGTGGGTACAGTAAGGATGTTCATAGGACCAAGGGCCATCACTAACCATCACTAGGTTAACCCATTCCCCGTACACAACACAGATGGCTAGGCTAAGATGATACACAATGCTAAGTCCTATTTTTGGGTGCCAGGATGTACAAGACACTCTACTCGTCTTCTTTCTGGATCAGTTAGTAGGACTTTTGGGTTGTTTGGACAACCTGCAGCGTTAGTGCGGCCATTACACATGACCAGATTATTTTACACGGTTCGGCAGACCTTTTGCTAACGCTAGCGGGTTAGTGGCTTTGGAGGGTGCCCTGGAGGGTGCCCTGGAGGGTGCCCTGGAGGGCGGCCTGGAGGGTGGCCTGGAGGGTGCCCTGGAGGGTGCCCTGGAGGGTGCCCTGGAGGGTGCCCTGGAGGGTGTCCTGGAGGGCAGCCTGGAGGGTGGCCTGGAGGGTGCCCTGGAGGGTGCCCTGGAGGGTGGCCTGGAGGGTGGCCTGGAGGGTGCCCTGGAGGGTGCCCTGGAGGGTGCCCTGGAGGGTGCCCTGGAGGGAGCGGTGTACGTCTTCAACTCGATCCTTTCATAATCGAGCTACTTCGGGCTGGTCTCCAAATGGCCCACCCTGGCTTTAACTCTTGAGGCGTCTCGTCGTTCTCTCTGTCTCCCTCCATGCAGATCAAGTGTCGCTCCACCCTGCGTATCTCGGGCCTGATGCCGTCGGCCTACTGGTGTGGCCAGGCGGCTGTGGATGTCCCCCTCTTCTACCTCATACTCTGCTCCATGGTCACCATCTTCTTCGCCTTCCACACCGGAAACCTGCTGAGCTCCGTCAACATGACCTGCGTGGTGCGTACCGCACCACAACACACACACACACACACACACACACACACACACACACACACACACACACACACACACACACACACACACACACACACACACACACACACACACACACACACACACAGGCGCACACACACGCACACGCCTGCAACTGAACCAACACACAACACCAATCCCCAGACGTGAACAAAGACCTCGATACGTTTCCACGTCTTCGTAAACCAACTTGGGCCTCTAAGGTGATCAAAGGAACATGACGTTATTGAGGAGTCAAACTTAATGTAGAGCTGTTCTCTGACCCCGTGTTCCTCCTCTTAATGTAGAGCTGTTCTCTGACCCCGTGTTCCTCTTAATGTAGAGCTGTTCTCTGACCCCGTGTTCCTCCTCTTAATGTAGAGCTGTTCTCTGACCCCGTGTTCCTCCTCTTAATGTAGAGCTGTTCTCTGACCCCGTGTTCCTCCTCTTAATGTAGAGCTGTTCTCTGACCCCGTGTTCCTCTTAATGTAGAGCTGTTCTCTGACCCCGTGTTCCTCCTCTTAATGTAGAGCTGTTCTCTGACCCCGTGTTCCTCTTAATGTAGAGCTGTTCTCTGACCCCGTGTTCCTCCTCTTAATGTAGAGCTGTTCTCTGACCCCGTGTTCCTCCTCTTAATGTAGAGCTGTTCTCTGACCCCGTGTTCCTCTCTTTAATGTAGAGCTGTTTCTGACCCGTAGTTCCTCCTCTTAATGTAGAGCTGTGTCTGACCCCTGTGTTTCTCCTCTAATGTAGAGCTGTTCTCTGACCGCGTGTTCCTCCTCTTAATGTAGAGCTGTTCTCTGACCCGTGTTCTCCTCTTAATGTAGAGCTGTTCTCTGACCCGTGTTCCTCCTCTTAATGTAGAGCAGCTTCTCTGACCCGTGTTCACTCTACATGCTCAACCTCCTGTGTCTGCTCAACCCCCTGTACCCCCTCATGGCCTGCCTCAACATCATCACCAAGGTACGCCTGCCTCAACATCATGGCCACGGTAGACTGTTGACATGAAAGGCACAACATGCTCACCATCGTCCCGGCCTGTTGACACTTGCGCCGGCATCTACACAGCTGGTTTCAGCTTGTACTGCATACATGTTTCCTCCTCTAATGTAGAGCTGTTCTCTGACCCCGTGTTCCTCCTCTTAATGTAGAGCTGTTCTCTGACCCCGTGTTCCTCTTAATGTAGAGCTGTTCTCTGACCCCGTGTTCCTCCTCTTAATGTAGAGCTGTTCTCTGACCCCGTGTTCCTCCTCTTAATGTAGAGCTGTTCTCTGACCCCGTGTTCCTCTTAATGTAGAGCTGTTCTCTGACCCCGTGTTCCTCCTCTTAATGTAGAGCTGTTCTCTGACCCCGTGTTCCTCCTCTTAATGTAGAGCTGTTCTCTGACCCCGTGTTCCTCCTCTTAATGTAGAGCTGTTCTCTGACCCCGTGTTCCTCCTCTTAATGTAGAGCTGTTCTCTGACCCCGTGTTTCTCCTCGGTTCCTCCTCGTGGTAGATGGTGTGCACGGTGGGCTTCGGACCGGCCATCATCCTCTTCACCTACGTGGTGTCCTTCGGCTTCACCCGCGTCCAGAGCAACCGCGACTTCTTGTCTGTCATCTCCATGATGGTGTGTGTGTGTGTGCGTGTGTGTGTGTGTGTTGTGTGTGTGTGTGTGTGTGTGTGTGTGTTTCACAACAGCTACACCATGGCCAGATTTCTGTGTTCTGAGCTCATCTCACGGCGCGTGTCGTCTCCAGGTGTGCATCGTGACAGCCTCCTTCGTTAAGCTCCTGTTCATGAACGGCAACCAGCTCCTCACACGGACTCTGCTCCACCTCCTGTGTCTGCTCAACCCCCTGTACCCCCTCATGGCCTGCCTCAACATCATCACCAAGGTACGCCTGCCTCAACATCATGGCCACGGTAGACTGTTGACATGAAAGGCACAACATGCTCACCATCGTCCCGGCCTGTTGACACTTGCGCCGGCATCCACACAGACAGGTTTCAGATTTGTACTGCATACATAGTTTACATCATCATCGAGACCGGGAGGAGACATGGCGACCATGTCCAGTATTATGTCTAAACAGCGCCTATATGTGTTTCTTAATCGTATCCTGATGTACTTCCTAATCGTTCCTAAACACTCCCACCAATATTTTTGCCCACATTATGGGGAAATGACATCAAATGGTTTTAAGATAGATGATGTTCATGTTTTAATATGCGTGGTACTAAATAGCTTTTTGTCCGTGTGAAGTGAGATTGATGCTGTTGCATTCAGCAGTGACATTATAATCCTTCTAAGAAGCTTCCTGGTCCCTGGATGTGTCCCCTACAGGCCACCTTCCTCCCGGCTCTCTACCAGGAGAACCTCCTGTGGAAGAACCTGATGGTCGCCGTCATAGCGGTGAGAACTCCACACACAGGAAGTTACCTTTCACGACTTAATGGGAAAGTGATATTCCTTTTGGACATGACGATGTCTGTGTGAATGAACAGTTTCACTGCTTCTGTTGGAATGAAGGCTGAAAGGTTTATAAAGTGGGTTGAGTAAAGGTCACATGTAAACACACTAAGCCATTACCAACCACCCGTCTCCCCATATTACCCGTCATGGATTAGAGATAGGGTAGGCATTTCATAGAAAGTTGAACAAGCCAAAGTATACATTTTGAAAGTATCCAACCGAAAAAATCCCAACCGACCAGCCCGATGCTGAGCGTTAGCATTAGGTCTGCGTGGCCTAGAGGAAGACACACGCAGGTGAGAGGGAGACAGACATCATCCAATCAGTTAACCCCAGTAGAGAGGGAGACAGACATCATCCAATCAGTTAACTCCAGTAGAGAGGGAGACAGAGCATCATCCAATCAGTTAACTCCAGTAGAGAGGGAGACAGACATCATCCAATCAGTTAACTCCAGTAGAGAGGGAGACAGACATCATCCAATCAGTTAACTCCAGTAGAGAGGGAGACAGACATCATCCAATCAGTTAACTCCAGTAGAGAGGGAGACAGGCATCATCCAATCAGTTAACTCCAGTAGAGAGGGAGACAGACATCATCCAATCAGTTAACTCCAGTAGAGAGGGAGACAGACATCATCCAATCAGTTAACTCCAGTAGAGAGGGAGACAGGCATCATCCAATCAGTTAACTCCAGTAGAGGGGGAGACAGACATCATCCAATCAGTTAACTCCAGTAGAGAGGGAGACAGACATCATCCAATCAGTTAACTCCAGTAGAGAGGGAGACAGACATCATCCAATCAGTTAACTCCAGTAGAGAGGGAGACAGACATTCATCCAATCAGTTAACTCCAGTAGAGGAGGGAGACAGACCATCATCCAATCAGTTAACTCCAGTAGAGAGGGAGACAGACATCATCCAATCAGTTAACTCCAGTTAGAGAGGGGAGACAGACATCATCCAATCCAGTTAACTCCAGTAGAGAGGGAGACAGGCATCATCCAATCAGTTAACTCCAGTAGAGAGGGAGACAGGCATCATCCAATCAGTTAACTCCAGTAGAGAGGGAGACAGGCATCATCCAATCAGTTAACTCCGGCCGATGGGGGGGGGGGGGGGGGTCGATGGTGTGCGTGCGTGCGTGCGTGCGTGCGTGCGTGCCTGCCTGCCTGCCTGCCTGCCTGCCTGCCTGCCTGCCTGCCTGGCCTGCCTGCCTGCCTGCCTGCCTGCCTGCCTGCCTGCCTGCCGCTGCCTGCCTGCCGCCTGCCTGCCTGCCTGCCTGCCTGCCTGCCTGCCTGCCTGCCTGCCTGCCTGCCTGCCTGCCTGCCTGCCTGCCTGCCTGCCTGCCTGCCTGCCTGCGTGCGTGCGTGCGTGCGTGCGTGCGTGCGTGCGTGCGTGCGTGCGTGCGTGCGTGCGTGCGTGCGTGCGTGCGTGCGTGCGTGCGTGCGCGTGACGTGCTGTGCTCTGTGTTCAGCCCTACCTGCAGTGCGTGGTCCTGCTGTACCTGCTCTACTGGCTGGAGCAGAGGCCGGCCGGGGGGGCCCCCACGACTAAGCAGTTCGGAAGGTAGGGGTCCCCATCGGTTAAACACAATGTAGAGAATGACTTCCACTCACTCACTCACTCACTCACTCACTCACTCACTCACTCACTCATCACATGTGTTAAATAATGTGAGTGAGTAGTAAAGGGGGGTAACCACCGTCTCTGTGTTGGGCCCTCAGGTTCATCACGTCTCTGTGTTGGGCCCTCAGGTTCATCACGTCTCTGTGTTGGGCCCTCAGGTTCATCACGTCTCTGTGTTGGGCCCCTAGGTTCATCACGTCTCTGTGTTGGGCCCTCAGGTTCATCACGTCTCTGTGTTGGGCCCTCAGGTTCATCACGTCTCTGTGTTGGGCCCTCAGGTTCATCACGTCTCTGTGTTGGGCCCTCAGGTTCATCACGTCTCTGTGTTGGGCCCTCAGGTTCATCACGTCTCTGTGTTGGGCCCTCAGGTTCATCACGTCTCTGTGTTGGGCCCCCAGGTTCCTCACGTCCCGGGCGGAGAGGGGCCCCGAGGAGCCTCAGAGCGAGGACGAGGACGTGCGTCTGGAGCGTGAGCGCGTGATCGAGGCCCTCAGGGGCGAAAGCACTGAGGAGGTAGGAGCTGACGGGCTAAGGAACCTCCAAGGGCCTCACGGATCTCCGGCTCTCTCTCTCTCTCTCTCGCTCTCTCTCTCTCTGTCTCTGTCTCTGTCTCTGTCTCTGTCTCTGTCTCTCTCTCTCTCTGTCTCTCTGTCTCTCTCTTTCTTTCTCTCTCTTTCTGTCTCTGTCTCTGTCTCTCTCTCTCTCTGTCTCTCTGTCTCTCTCTTTCTTTCTCTCTCTTTCTCTCTCTTTCTCTCTCTGTCTCTCTGTCTCTCTCTTTCTTTCTCTCTCTCTCTCTTCTCATAGGTGCTTCATTTACTGACGAGTAAGGTTTTTCTTTCGTTGCTCAAGGAAAAGGCTTTTCAGTCAGGATGTTGTGGGAGTGTGTGTGGATGACGTCTGGTTTGAGCGGCCTCACCTGGCCCAGAGTCCAGTCAGTCTGACTCGGGCCAGGTGAGGCCGCTCCCCCATCATCCCCCACACACTCCCACAACATCTCTCAGCGGACTCCAGCCTGAGAAGCACCCAGATCAAGACGTCGTATCAGTGAACCTCTGGCTGTGTGTGTTCTTGAAGCCCGTGGTGTTGGTCAGCTGGCTGACGAAGCAGTACAAAAGCCAGGGGGAGGACCCCCCCCTCAGCAGGAGAGGGAAGCTGGCCGTCGAGAACATCTCCTTCTGCGTCCGCAAAGGTACAGACGGTTCTATGAACATCCTTACCGCACCGAAACACACACATTGTTGTGTCTCTTTCTTCTGTCAAATAAACCGCTTTGGATGAAGGCGTGTAAACGAAGTGTAAACGCTGTGTTTCAGGAGAGGTCCTTGGGCTGTTGGGCCCCAACGGCGCTGGGAAGAGCACTGTCATGCACATGCTGTCAGGGGACGTCTGCCCCACTACGGGCCTGGTACACAGACCGGTACCTCCCGTCTGAGGCCACTCCTAATCCCACCACTCTTAATCACTGCACTCTTAATCACATCATTATTAATCCCATCACTCTTAATCCCACCACTCCTAATCACTGCACTCTTAATCACCGTACTCTTAATCACATTACTCCTAATCTCAGCACTCCTAATCTCAGCACTCCTAATCCCATCACTCTTAATCACATCATTCCTAATCACCACACTCTTAATCACCGTACTCTTAATCACCGTACTCTTAATCACATTACTCCTAATCCCATCACTCCTAATCCCATCACTCTTAATCCCATCACTCTTAATCTCAGCACTCTTAATCACATTACTCCTAATCCCATCCCTCCTAATCCCATCCCTCCTAATCCCATCCCTCCTAATCCCATCCCTCCTAATCCCATCACTCCTAATCCCATCCCTCCTAATCCCATCACTCCTAATCCCATCCCTCCTAATCCCATCACTCCTAATCCCATCACTCTTAATCTCAGCACTCCTAATCTCAGCACTCTTAATCACCTCGACTCTGCACGGTGGTTATCTTGAGGCATGCCACTAACCCGGTCTGGTGTTGATTACCTTCAGACTCTTTGTAATAAAGTGTGTTGGAGCGGGGCAGCCGTGCTCCGCCCTGGTGGCCCAGATGTGTCAGCTCACCGCGTGGGTCTGCCCCTCCCCAGGTCCGGATGGACGACAGCGGCTCGGAGTACCGGCCGGCGGGCGCGGCCCAGCAGCAGGTGGGCTACTGCCCCCAGGTCAACCCGCTGTGGCCCCGGGTCACGCTCCGGGAGCACCTGGAGTTCTACGCCGCCGTCAAGGGGCTGCAGGGGTACACCGTCCCCGACGTTATCAAGCGGTGAGCAGCTGGTCCTCGATACTGTGTTGTAGAAAACAAAGGGGATTTTGTCAGTCTCAGGAGCGGTGGAAGGGGGTTGTACGTTTCAAAATACCAGAAATAGCCGTCCTGGAAAATAGGCTGCGGTGACAGTTTTGTAATATCGAGATACAGCTTTATTTGAAATAAATGTGGTATTAGAAACCCAAGGCGTGGCGTTTGTGGAACGCGGTCCCGCCCGCTGGGTTGTGATGGGAGGGAGGGCTGTGTCGGGGAACCCGTGTGGACGGATCCCGGTCTGCAGGATCAACGATCGCTGCAGGATCAACGATCGCTGCAGGATCAACGATCGCTGCAGGATCAACGATCGCTGCAGGATCAACGATCGCTGCAGGATCAACGATCGCTGCAGGATCAACGATCGCTGCAGGATCAACGATCGCTGCAGGATCAACGATCGCTGCAGGATCAACGATCGCTGCAGGATCAACGATCGCTGCAGGATCAACGATCGCTGCAGGATCAACGATCGCTGCAGGATCAACGATCGCTGCAATGTCGGCCTGTCATCGGTCCGAGGTGACGTTTCAGACTACGCCGCTCTTATCCTAGAATGTGGCAGAGGGTTTCTCTATACCGAACCACTCCTGTAGTGTCCAATAGTAGTGTCTGGTGTAATTCTTGACAATACATGAAAGGAGGACTCCTGGCCACTGAAACAGTTCCACCGTTTGGAGCATCGGTTGGTCGCATCGGCACTCGGGTCCAACACCGGGTACATTAGAGTCCTTTACAGCCACCTGAAGGCCTGGCAGCACTAGACGCCTGTGTTGTGTTGTGTTGTGTTGTGTTGTGTTGTGTTGTGTTGTGTTGTGTTGTGTTGTGGTTCTAGAAGCTCTGGCCCTAGACGCTTGTGTTGTGTTGTGTTGTGTTGTGTTGTGTTGTGTTGTGTTGTGTTGTGTTGTGTTGTGGTTCTAGAAGCTCTGGCCCTAGACGCTTGTGTTGTGTTGTGTTGTGTTGTGTTGTGTTGTGTTGTGGTTCTAGAAGCTCTGGCCCTAGACGCTTGTGTTGTTTGAGTTGAGTTGCAGGCGCGGAGCGGGGTGGGGGGGTTGGCTTTCGGGACTGAAGCCCCGACTATCATCACTTCAGAAGCCCTGGATATTTTTTAATCTTCTTCAGTCCCATCTAGTGGAGAGGACATGCAACAGCATGGATAATGTTTGGCTACAAAATCGTGGGCCTTGCAGAGTGGGCATACCACTTCTAAAATACAAAAAAGCAAACAAACAATCCATATCTGCAATCCTACTTTGAATCTACTGAAAGTAAGTCTCAATGTTGCCATTGTAGTTTACATAAAAATCTCTAGAGGTCAATAGTTAAGTGGTTATTGTTTCTTTCCATTAAATAGTATTGTCTTGAGCAGGCCCTGCAACTGAAAATGTAGGCGATGAACTAGAAGGGATTTAGGATTTGCCAGTGTCCAGCAGGTCACCCTAAAATGGACTAGACTGCAGGAAATCGCGTCTTAGAAATTCAAAAATGTCTGTGGGAGGACCCCAAGACCCCCTCAGGGCTGAGCCCCGGATGTACACAAAGTCTTGCTCCGCCCCTGTTGTGTTGAGCTGTGTTGAGTTGTGTTGTGGTTCTAGAAGCCCTGGCCCTAGAAGCTTGTGTTGAATTGAGTTGTGTTGTGGTTCTAGAAGCCCTGGCTCTAGCAGCTTGTGTTGCGTTGTGTTTAGTTGTTTTGAGTTGAGTAAGTTGTGTTGAGTTTAGGACTGCAACAACGAATCAATACTAAAAGCGTTGGCAACCAATTTGGTCATCGATTCGTTGAGTAGCGTGATTAATACGTCACTCGTAGGCGCGCCACTGTTTACAGCCAGCCGCCGACAGGTTGGTTCGTGGTTCGTGCACGCCCACAGCGAGCTTTAGCGTGAGCGACCACAGCTTGTATGTTGGTCATATCTTAACACTGGACTGTAGGCCTATATAAAAGTGTTGTACCTTCACTGTCTTTGGGTTAAAAACTCCTTCACCTCAGTATCCGTCCAGTCCGACAGAAATCTCTGTCAGCTGCTGCTGCTGCTGCAGACGGTGTGCAGACGGGCTCGGAGTCGGCACCGCGTGCATCAACAGTCATTCAAAGCAGTGGTAGTAATCACTCAACCGGACGGTGTACAAAGTCCCGTCAGTTAAAAATAGTAATCCAGTTTTAGGATATAGAGCTAGTTAGCTGAAAAAAAAGAGGTTGCAAACAGTGTCGGCTCAGTAATATTATTGATGCGTTCAAATGCAACACAAAAAAACGAAATTTGGGATTTTGGCGAAAACTTGTTTTCCCAGCAATATAAAATAGATAGTAAAGATGGAATTAAGACCTGTTTAACGTCCTATCTTGAGCTATGATCATCTTATCAGCAATTAAAGCAATAATACAAGTTCTATTTCAACAAAATAATAGAAAAGTATCAATAGTGGTATCAATAAAGACGTGGATTGTTAAAGAGTCTCGAAAATGGTCTCAATATCAATAAAAATTAACCATCTCCTTTCATCTGAGAGAAATTAAGATGATTCCATTTCTTTTTAACCGTTAGCATTTACCGGTGACTTTATCGGTTAACTGGTTAACAATGGACAGACATCATCCCTTATCTACTGTATATTTATAAGTGTATATGTTTTTTTTGTGTTATCCCAGTTATGTTTTTTAATTTGTTTATCATTTAATATTACTTTTAATAGTTCCGGGACGTTGGGGCAATAACCTGGTGTTTTTACACTTCTGTCTGCACTGGGAATCTGAAGTAATGTTCAGTTTTTGAATAAAGATGAGGCAATTACAAATGTTTCTTTTATTTTATCAGATTCATCGATTAATCAAAAAAACGAATCGACCGATTCATCGATTATTAAAATAATCGTTAGTTGCAGCCCGAGTTGTGTTGAGTTGTGTTGAGTTGAGTTGAGTTGTGTTGTGTTGAGTTGTGTTGAGTTGTGTTGAGTTGTGTTGTGTTGTGTTGAGTTGTGTTGAGTTGTGTTGAGTTGTGTTGAGTTGAGTTGTGTTGAGTTGTGTTGAGTTGTGTTGAGTTGAGTTGTGTTGAGTTGTGTTGTGTTGAGTTGTGTTGAGTTGTGTTGAGTTGAGTTGTGTTGAGTTGTGTTGTGTTGAGTTGTGTTGAGTTGTGTTGAGTTGTGTTGAGTTGTGTTGTGTTGAGTTGAGTTGAGTTGAGTTGAGGTGTGGTGTGGTGTGGTGTGGTGTGGTGTTGTGTTGTGTGTGGTGTTGTGTTGTGTGTGTGTGTTGGTGTTGTTTGGTGTTGTGTTGTGTTGTGGTGTGTGTTGTGTTTGTGTGTTGTGGTGGTTGGTGTGGTGTGGTGTGGTGTGGTGTTGTGTTGTGTTGTGTTGTGTTGTGTTGAGTTGTGGTTCTCCCCCAGCGTGGTGAACGCCCTGGAGCTGAAGGACCACCTGGACCAGCAGGCCAAGAGCCTGTCAGCGGGGGTCAAGAGGAAGGTGAGGACCCCCTCCACAGGCACCCCCCCCTAACCCCACCCACCCCCCCCTAACCCAACAGGAGCCCCACGCCCGCCCCCCCTAACCCAGCAGGACCCTCCAGGAGCCCCCCCCCCCGCCTTTGGGCTCACCCCCCCCGCCCTTTGGGCTTCCCCCCCCGCCCCTTTGGGCTCCCCCCCCCGCCCTTTTGGGCTCACCCCCCCCCCCCCGCCCTTTGGGCTCACCCCTTCTCTGTTGTCTCCCCAGCTGTGCTTCGCGCTGAGCATGCTGGGTAACCCCCAGATCGTGCTGCTGGACGAGCCGTCCGCCGGGATGGACCCCAAGTCCAAACAGCGCATGTGGTGAGAGCCCATTGGTCAACTGGGGGGTCCCTGATGGGTGGAGCCAACTATGTGGGAGGTGCCAACTCTATGGGTGGAGCTAACTCTATGGGTGGGGCCAACTCTATGGGTGG
The DNA here is from genome assembly GCA_900291075.1 of Melanogrammus aeglefinus. Lineage (NCBI taxonomy): Eukaryota > Metazoa > Chordata > Actinopteri > Gadiformes > Gadidae > Melanogrammus > Melanogrammus aeglefinus. The sequence continues at coordinate 33,160 of OLKM01001037.1, read as the reverse complement.
GGCCAACTCTATGGGTGGGGCCAACGCTATGGGTGGAGCTAACGCTATGGGTGGAGCTAACTATGGGTGGAGCTAATTAAGGGTGGAGCTAACCTGATGGGTGGTCACCAGTTGTGTAAATTAATTCTAGTTCCTGCAATGCCTCTGTCCATCCATCCAGCAAGGGAACTCCGTTGCTTGTGTTAAGTGTGTGTGTGGTGTGTGTGTGTGTGTGTGGTGTGTGTGTGTGTGTGTTGTGTGTTGTGTGTTGTGTGTGTGTGTGTGTGTGTGTGTGTGTGTGTGTGTGTGTGTTCCAGGCGGGCCATCCGCTCTGCCTTCAGGGACCGCCAGCGGGGGGCCGTCATCACCACGCACTACATGGAGGAGGCGGAGGCCCTGTGTGACCGCGTGGCCATCATGGTGTCGGGACAGCTGAGGTGTGGAACAGTGTTCACCCTAACCCCACCCTAACAGTGGTAACACCCCCCCTAACCCCACCCTAACCCCACCCTAACAGTGGTAACACCCCCCCTAACCCCACCCTAACTCCACCCTAACAGTGGTAACACCCCCCCTAACCCCACCCTAACCCCACCCTAACAGTGGTAACACCCCCCCTAACCCCACCCTAACACCCACCCTAACAGTGGTAACACCCCCCCTAACCCCACCCTAACCCCACCCTAACAGTGGTAACACCCACCTAACCCCACCCTAACAGTGGTAACACCCCCCCTAACCCCACCCTAACTCCACCGATGGAGAGGTGCTTCAAAAGGCCAAGGCCCCCGGGTTCAGGGTTCACCTGGACTCTGCAATAGCCTCCCCCCTCACCCCCCTCACCCCCTCACCCCCCGACACCCCCACACCCCCTCACCGCCCCTCACCCCCCACACCGCCCTCACCCCCCACACCCGCCCCTCACCGCCCCTCACCCCCCCCACCACCCCTCACCCCCTCACCCCCCACACCGCCCCTCACCACCGCCCCTCACCGCCCCACACCGCCCACACCGCCCCTCACCGCCCCACACCCCCCCTCACCGCCCCACACCGCCCCACACCGCCCCACACCGCCCCACACCGCCTCGTGCCCACTACACCGTCCGTCAAAGGACTGGGAGGGCGTGGCTGGCGGAGGGGGGGGGTCTCCGGGGTCGTCAGAGCCCGAGTAGTGTCACAGTGCTTAAATTTGCATACGTGATCTGATTGGATGACGGATCCGTCGCTGCCGATAAAGTTGAAAAATGTTCAACGTTTTGACGGAGCCTTCAGCGCACGGACCCACAATGCATTGCGTGTCCGTCCCCATTCAAAGTCAACGGGGGTCAGTCAACGGACGGATGCAGCGTATGCTGCTGGTCCTGGCTCTTAGAAACAGTACTTAGCATCATGTAGCATTCTACCCTAGCTGTCCTTGTTGTAAACGGGTAACGGGTTAACCTAGTGATGGTTCTATGAACATCCTAACTGTACCGACTATATTGTTGTTCCTCCTTCTGACAAATGTGCGTCGGATAAACGCGTCTGATAAACGCCCTGAATGTTCATGTGAATGTAATGCTGGCTAATGCGAAAGCTTGTGTGTTTGCGTTACGCGGCGTGACTCTCCCCCCCCCCCCCCCCCCCAGGTGCATCGGGTCCATCCAGCACCTGAAGGCGCGCTACGGCCAGGGCTACAGCCTGGAGGTGAAGCTGAAGGAGGGGCCCGCCGGGCTGCAGCCCGCCGCCCTCCTGCACCACGAGGTCCTGCGCATCTTCCCGCACGCCGTCAGACAGGAGAGGTAGGGGGTGGGTGGGTGTGTGTGTGTGTGTGTGTGTGTGTGTGTGTGTGTGTGTGTGTGTGTGTGTGTGTGTGTGTGTGTGTGTGTGTGTGTGTGTGTGTGTGTGTGTGTGTTAGGGTTAGGGCCTAGGACCTAAAATGAACGTCCAATCACAAACGGGATATGGCGTGTTCAGATGACAAGCTACCAGCCATGATTGTTGGAAAGATATTGGGGCTTGTACTGTCATGTGTGTTGTTGATGTGTGTCTGTGAGGAGGTGCTGATGTGTGTCTCTGTGAGGAGGTGCTGATGTGTGTCTGTGAGGAGGTGCTGATGTGTGTCTCTGTGAGGAGGTGCTGATGTGTGTCTGTGAGGAGGTGCTGATGTGTGTCTCTGTGAGGAGGTGCTGATGTGTGTCTGTGAGGAGGTGCTGATGTGTGTCTGTGAGGAGGTGCTGATGTGTGTCTGTGAGGAGGTGCTGATGTGTGTCTCTGTGAGGAGGTGCTGATGTGTGTCTGTGAGGAGGTGCTGATGTGTGTCTGTGAGGAGGTGCTGATGTGTGTCTGTGAGGAGGTGCTGATGTGTGTCTCTGTGAGGAGGTGCTGATGTGTGTCTGTGAGGAGGTGCTGATGTGTGTCTTGTGTAGGGCTGATGAGGTGTTCTGAGGAGGTGCTCATGTGTGTCTGTGAGGAGGTGCTGAGAGTGTCTCTGTGATGAGGTGCTATGTTGTCTGAGAGGAGGTGCTCATGATTGTGTCTGTGAGGAGGTGCTGATGTGTGTCTCTGTTAGGAGAGAGGTGCTGATGTGTGTCTGTGAGGAGGTGCTGATGTGTGTCCTGTGAGGAGGTGCTGATGGTGTGTCTCTGTGAGACGAGAGGTGTGATCTGTGTGTGTGTGAGGAGGTGCTCATGTGTGTCTGTAGGAGGTGCTGATGTGTGTCTGTGAGGAGGTGCTGTATGTGTGTCTGTGAGGAGGTGCTGATGTGTGTCTCTGTGAGGAGGTGCTGATGTGTGTCTGTGAGGAGGTGCTGATGTGTGTCTGTGAGGAGGTGCTGATGTGTGTCTCTGTGAGGACGAGAGGTGCTGATGTGTGTCTGTGAGGAGGTGCTGATGTGTGTCTGTGAGGAGGTGCTGATGTGTGTCTGTGAGGAGGTGCTGATGTGTGTCTGTGAGGAGGTGCTGATGTGTGTCTCTGTGTTCCAGCTTCACCTCCCTCATGGTTTATAAGATCCCCATGGAGGACGTCCAGTCGCTGTCCAATGCATTCTCCTGCTTGGAGAGTGGTGAGACACACACACACACACACACACACACACACACACACACACACACACACACACACACACACACACACACACACACACACACACACACACACACACACACACACACACACCACCCTACCCAACACGACCTCGCCCCGTCTGACCCTCATCCTCCTCTTCCGTTAAATCTTTTATTCTTTTATCTGATCTTTTATTCTTTATCATTTTCACCTCCAGCGAAACAATCCTTCAACTTCGAGGGCTACAACTTCTCCCAGTCGACGCTGGAGCAGGTATGGGTCCCGGCTCAGCCTCCGTGTCCTCTGCACCTCCTCCTCCCCTGCTCCCCCCCTCTGACCTCCTCCTCCCCTGCTCCCCCCCTCTGACCTCCTCCTCCCCTGCTCCCCCCCTCTGACCTCCTCCTCCCCTGCTCCTCTGACCTCCTCCTCCCCTGCTCCCCCCTCTGACCTCCTTCCTCTCCCTCTGACCTCTCCTCGCCCCCTCTGACTCCTCCTCCCCTGCTCCCCCCTCTGACCTCCTCCTCCCTGCTCCTCCCCCTCTGACCTCCTCCTCCCCTGCTCCCCCTCTGACCTCCTCCTCCCCTGCCCCCCCTCTGACCTCTCCTCCCCTGCTCCCCCTCTGACCTCCTCTCCTCCTGCTCCCCCTCTGCTCTGACCTCTCTGACCCTCTGACCTCCTCCTCTCTCTCCTCCGCTCTGACCTCCTTGCCTCGCTCGCACCTCTGACCTCCCTCCCCTGCTCCCTCCCTCTGACCTCCTCCTCCCCTGCTCCCCCCCTCTGACCTCCTCCTCCCCTGCTCCCCCCCTCTGACCTCCTCCTCCCCTCGTCTCCTCCTCCAGGTGTTCATGGAGTTCGCCAAGGAGCAGGAGAAGGAGGAGGACGAGGGGGGCTCCCTTAGCACCACCTTCCAGTGGCAGCGCCTCCACCCGGACGGCGCGGCTCCACCCAACCAGCCGGACAGCATGGTGCAGCAGCTCTGAGCACCACCGCCCCCTACAGGACACCACCGCCCCCTACAGGACACCACCGCCCCCTACAGGACACTGCTGCCCCCTACAGGACACTGCTGCCCCCTACAGGCCAGGACACCGCCGCCCCCTACAGGACACTGCTGCCCCCTACAGGCCAGGACACCGCCGCCCCCTACAGGACACTGCTGCCCCCTACAGGCCAGGACACCGCCGCCCCCTACAGGACACTGCTGCCCCCTACAGGACACCGCTGCCCCCTACAGGACACTGCTGCCCCCTACAGGCCAGGACACTGACGCCCCCTACAGGCCAGGGGAGGAAGGACAGGACTAAAGCGCGGCACTGGCGGCAGTGGTGGAGGTGGTAAGGTTCCCGTCCCACTCTGGCCCCCGTGGCCGACCCACCTCAACACACTCCCCCACCCACCCCCCCCCCCCCCCCACTCCATACAGACGCAGGGACCACAGGGACTCTGTGTTGGCAGGACCCTGGTTTGGAGGGAGAGCATTCCAGGTGTGTGTGCGTGCGTGCGCCCGTTTCCTTCACCGGCTGACGCTGGAAACTAAGGTGTTACTGGACTGTACTTTACTGAAAACACACTTTGTATTATGCTCTTTTGTATTATTATTCTATGAAATGGTTCGGTCAAAAGAAGAAAAAAAAAAAAGAATTATATGACTAAATATGATGCATATGCTTTTCTAATTATGTCTGTTGAAGACATGAAGGGGGAGTCAGTAGTTCACCTGCTCTCGCTCTGCTCCTCAAATCGTGGCCCTTTGGGAAGTTTCTTGGTGAAACTGTCTGTGTGTCTGTCTGTGTCTGTGTGAAACTGTCTGTGTGTGTCTGTGTGTCATTTAACACTGGTCCGTCCCGATCCACAACGTACCAAAGCAGCGCGTCTTTAAACCACTTCTCACAGATTGTGCACACACCTAAACACACCGCTTTAACACCGGAAGGAGTTTCTACACGCTCAGTAGCATGTGAATAAATGTTTATAAATTGAAGAACAGTTCCTAGAGAGGCCTCTTGTTGCAGTGCAGGTCGGCCTGCAGTGATCTCTAGTGGTTCATCGCACTGATTGCAGATGATCGCAAATCCAGACAATACAGTAGAAGACGCGGTTCTCTTCTTCTTCGCAGCAGCAGCAGCAGCAGCATGCAAGCCAGAGAGAAAGCTGTATTATTGTTATTATTTGCTTAGTTTTCGTTTGGCAAAGGATGGTTTCGGGGTTCTATGCCTGCTGCATGGACCTATTAAAGAAGGCCTGCTGTCGTGTCACCTCTCCTCCTTCGACGCGGCAGTGCTGCCGGTGGCAGAACACCATAGAATATGCACAACAGTACATGTAGCACACACGCGACATTTGTCATGAATGCCATCCTTAGTTGTGGAGACATCAATTGTATATAAAGGTGTGTGTGTGTGTGTGTGTGTGTGTGTGTGTGTTGTGTGTGTGTGTGGTGTGTGTGTGTGTGTGGTGTGTGTGTGTGTGTGTGTGTGTGTGTGTGTGTGTGTGTGTGTGTGTGTGTGTGTGTGTGTGTGTAAGATGAATCCACTTTGGGTGTGTATCTAGCCTGCACACGAGTCTAGATCTGATGTAATGTTGTCTAACATGGTTCAGATGACTCATGCAGGAGCCGTCTTTATACAACGCACTTCCAAAGCCACTGAGGCATTGCCTGGTTCTGTTGTGATTGACTCCTTTAAAAAAAATTAAAACCTGACATGAGCAACTCTGGATAACAGCATGATACTAATGGCGGCTGGCTTGTTCAAACGTTACACTCCTTATACTCTGAGCACTTCTCCAGCTGGCTGCAGTCTGTCTCTGTTCGAATCCGATACTCGATGTCACGTTTATTTCTACTTGACTGTTTCAGAGAGCTTGGGGTATGTGCGTCACATTTTGGAGTTTATATTATATCGTTGTTGTTGTTCGTTCCATTCATGTTTCCTTCTTGACGTGGAGAAAGTCACCGAAAGGGACAGGCCATGCTAAAGGTGCTAGCGATCGTGATTTAGAAAGCACTGGCAACAGCCATGACTAGTTTGTATTGCGCTAGCTATCACCTTAACATCAGGCGTTTCAGCGCATTCCTGGCCAGGTGTGGTTTTTGGTTAGCCACAACCATAATTCTTTACATTTAATTTTGGGGTATTAAAGGCTAGGGACTAAAAATGTTTTGTTTAGATAATCAATAATTTGACTATTATGTCGAATCATAATGCAAATTTCCAGCTGACGTATCAGTAGGCTCTCACTTTGCAATAATTCACAATTGATTTGTCACATGACAGTATGGAACAAATATTATGCATGGGCGAGAGACAAGATAAAAAAAAGCGATTTGGATCATATTCAAGGATTATTTAATTCTTTAATGCATACAGCTGGAAAAAACGACATGTTTTTTATTTGCAGTAGGCCTACATGACTCTTGCCCCTAGAATCTCAACTCGCAAATAATTTTTGATATTAAGATCTTTTAGATCCTGTAATATTTTCCCAGTCTCATCCTTCCCAGGAAGCCAACCTTTTGCCATCTTGTACAATACAACTGAGAACATGGGATGGAAGGGTTTTCTTTACCCTCTTTTGCAATGCTAGTGTGTTCCTTTTGCGTCAAACATTCTGTAACTTTGCGATTCTTGTCTCTGTCCAACTTGACGAGTTCTGCGTCATTTTGAATAAGATGTAGCCAGACAAGTAACATCGACTTTCTTTGCACTTCTCGAATGCCTGCTACCAGATCCTCAAGAAAACGCATCCAGAAAAACACTCCTTGCCTCCATACAACAACGGCATTAAAGGGCGATAGGTATTTAAATTTGAGTAGTTGTTTTTCCTTGGTGGAGGTACAATTGCACTATTTCTGGGAAATGTTTTATAATGGTTCTGTATATTATGCAATCTTTGTAAGATTATCTCTACACTGATTTTTATTTTTTAAAGATTGTAGTTTAGCAGTGTGCTGTATTTTTGCTTCTTTCTCTAGCCTTACTATTAAGATGATGTTGATGGTTTTATCTTTGTGGTTTCTATCATATCGTGTCATGAATAAAATAAATGTAAAATGACTTCTCTGCGATCTGTCACTTATTTAAACGGTTCAGGGACTAGTTACCAAGTACATGTTACGCACTTGTACATTTGGACCATCTCTTGAACACTCTGGAAAATATATATGTTCAGCTGAGCTCACATGCACGAGAGGTAATGCATGGTGTGAGTAGCATCCAGATGCAGCCCTAGCCTGGTCCGACCAGACTCTCGTACTTCATTTAATTTGCACAGAGAGTCTGGACCTACTCAATAGAGTGGCAAAGTCACGCCCTTTCCGGTAGAGGCCATTGGACAATGGAGAGAAAGTAATTATTTTCTGGTCCCAGTCTTAATATGCCCTGGATTACACATATTTTGTTTGTGGATTTAAATGATAATTTTTCATGCAAAGAAAACTGAAAAAAATTCACAAAGAAGTTTGATAATGTTATGTTCTATTTCAACCCTACTGAACGCTAGAGGCGGTGCTTCAAGCACTGAATGATCCATCTCCCGCATGCGCAGGTCGAGGGTTAATACCAACAAAGTACCTGTGACCCCTGATGAGCTCCGGTCAGCCTATATCTTTCGGTGACAGAGGATCTGTTCCTTTTCATCTCGCTTCGCAGGTATCTATTGGCGCATTTCCACTAGCACGGCTCGGCTCGGTACGGCTCGGCTCGGCGCGCTATTTGCGTGTTTCCACTAGCACGCAGTACCTGCAACCGGGTACATTTTTGGTATCACCTCAGCCCTGGTTCCAAGCGAGCCGAAGCGTGACTAAAACGTGACATCAGCCGACTGCCTTCCACTGATTGGCCGATGAGTGTCGTCACTGGAAGCGTCATTACCGCGCGACTTTTCAATAGTGTTTTGTCTCGCGGCCCGGAGTCTTCTCTGGCTCTCTTCTCTTGCCTTCTGTGCGACAAAAAGCCACAGGGTGAGCAGCAACACGATCGCCTCTATGTCCTCCATGCTGTCCTCCTCTGATGTTGTTGTTGTTGTTGTTCTGGTCTTCCAGATTTGTACGTTGCTCGGCGCCGTGTAAATGACGTCACAGCGGTTTCGCGCAGCCGTGTTATGACGACCCCGCCCACGTCGAGGAGGCACCAGCTGTAATGGAAACACAACCAAACCGAGCCGAGTCGAGCCGCGCCGAGCCGTATCGAGCCGAGCCGTGCTAGTGGAAATGCGCCATATGTATCGCCACGCTAGCTAAAGCTAAGTCGCTATTATTATTTTGGTCCTTCGTGGCTGGTGGCCTTGTGACGTTTTGTCGGACGCTTTGTGTTAACTGGTCAAGGCATTGTTTTGGCTCCCGCTCCCAGTATTTAAAGTTATAGTTAGCCTTGTAGTTGGTAGCAGTGTTCCCGCTGAGGCTAACTGTCTAGGCTGTTATCCCTGCAACATTCGTTGGCGAAGGCTGTGCTTTCAATCCCTCTGCCGGCATTTATACTGCACTTATTATTTCATTTCATTATTACCACTCACCCTCAACTGGTGAAGGCATTGCTCTCGTGCCCGCTGCCAGCAGAGGTGTGACTGTAGTTGGTAGCAAGTGTTCCCGCTGAGGCTAACTGGTCTGGGGTTCTTTTCATACATTCGTTGGTGAAGGTTGTGTTTTCACCCCCTCTCCCAGTGTAAACCCAGCGGTATCTTTGGAGGGCATATTCATAATATCAGTAGTCTCACACCGAAGGCTGAACAAATGCAGCATCTTCTTAGTAATTCCAACTTTTAGGCCTGTCTGAATCATGGTTGCATAACAACTCTCCTTCTTCTGCATTGCATGTCCCAGGCTATGATATCTTTAGACGAGACAGATCTAAGGGAAGAGGGGGTGGGGTCATGATTTATATCAAAGACCACATCAACTGTCATCAAACATGCTGGCCTTTTGACCCTGATTTGGAGTGTATCGGACTGAATATAGTGCTTTCATCTGAAATGTCTTTTGTGCTCATTGTTGTGTATCGTCCTCCTTCCTCCAATCATTTTTATATCACATTTAAAAAGCTTCCTAAAGCATGTGATTTTAAAACCGAGGTAATACTACTTGGCTATCTAAATTGTAACTGGTTAGATAAAACTAATAGGAAACCCCTTAAACAGATTACAGATAGTCTGGATTTTACACAATTGTTGGAAGGTCCAACTAGAATAACTGCATCTTCCCAGACACAAATAGACTTAATATTTAGTAACAAGCCTGAAAGAGTTGTTAAGCCATTTAATTTTATTACTGGACTGTCTGACCATAATCTGACATTATTGTCCAGAAAACTTCACGGCAAAAGGGACGACAACACTGACCAAGAGAGCTCCAAGCCTGAGCAAGGTCAAAGCTCTACCAGCGGACACTCAACTCCACAAAAAGATGCGTCAGCCAAGAGTGAAGTCCCGGCAGTCACCGGGGCCGGAGGCAATGACTGTATCCTGTCTATCGTGCCCCTGTGCATCAAATTCAAGAGGAGAAACACGACAATATAGACGTACGTGTCCATGGACTCAGGAAGTTCCGCTACGTTTTGCTCTGAAAGGTTGATGAGACGACTTGGTGTCCATGGTAAAACTCAAGTGCTCCTCCGTACTATGGGCCAGGATTACCCCGTGTCCTGCTACGTGCTTTCAGATCTAGAAGTGTGCGGTCTGACAGCCTGCGAAGAGAAGTCAGAAATGTCTCGAGAGGACGTTCTGTTCATGAAGTCTGTGACTGAGACGATCAAGAAAGTCAATGGGCACTACAGCATCGGGATGCCGGGATGCCGCTACCTGACAGCACAGTCACAGCGTGGGGACCAAAATTTTTGTGGGGACACAAAACCCGGACCCCACAAATATTACTGCAGATTCAGTGAAGAAAGAGTTAAAATAATGCCCTCTGAAGTTTTCAGGGTTAATCCCAAAATGCATGAAGACCAACTTTTTGTGCTTTTTTTAATCTATTTATTTGTTCCTTCTTAGTCAATAATTCAAACATGGATTTCCCTATCGCATTCACGCAGTTCAAAGATTGTTTGCCACTTCCACCCCACATGGTCGTAGGTAACCCATCAATATATCATGTCACAACGTCCGACGTCACACTCCATTGGCCAGACAGATTGCGGCAGTCAATCCGTTTTCACACATAGAATTACGTTATTTTTAAACCATAATTCACCATACTATTAAACCATACTTCATAAACTTAAATATAATTATTTCAACAGTGTTGTCAATCTTAATCACTTAATTTGCAACATAAATATCAAAATGGCTCCACAGTGCGCTTAGGAGAGGTAACTCAGTACTTGCCACTTGTGGCAGAGGATGGCATAGCTTCAACACACACCAATTTGAGAACACACACTAAGCTAAACTGCGCAAGCACCTGAAAGCTAACTCTTTGATTAGCTACTGATGTTAAGCAAATTTTAAGGTAACTCAATGAATTAACTACAATGACATTATCATCAGCATTGAATAATGGCTGAATGTAGATTTCTCTTACATGCAGTAACTATATCCATAATATTAGATAGATGTACTTTATTTAACCCAGATTGGGAAATTATTTTGCCACAGCAGCAGGTCATAAAACAGAAAAACACTGTACAACATAAACCATAAAATAGAATGCAAGACATATTAACACAAAAAATAAAATATTAAGACCCTAAACCTTTGAATCGTTCCCAGTAATACATTATTAAACCACTTTTTCTGTCTGTATGTGCTGTATATGCTGAAAATGCTGAGCTAAAAATGTAGCCAAGCTTATGGCGATGACACCGATTAGCTGCTAAGATAGGCTAAGGTAATAGCTTTGTTTGTATGAATCAAGACAAATTGGGACGCCTGGATACATTATAGTGACATGCTTGGCAGGCGGAGATAGAACTCACGGTATGACATGGTATGACTCTGTGAGAGCATGACCGCTCTCACAGGATGTGCTCACTATACAAAACAAGCGCACCTTCACTTCAGACATGGTGGAGACGATGAAGAGGGAAGCGAGCGATTTCGGAGTTTTGGTGTCTGCAAATGGCAGTTAGACTAGTGTTAATAAAAAGGTAAGTTATTCCTTCATTTAGTTAAGATTTATTTCAGTGAACTGGGTCAACTTGACATGATTTAAATGCATGTGACTAAAATTATCGAATTATCACACTGTTCATGCACTTTAAGATATGAAGCAACGGGATTTGTGCATTGCTTTTTTATTATTATTTTGCTATGAAGTGATAGCTCCGCTAGTTAGGCTGCTAAAAAAAGCTAATTGGCTAACGTTAATCTGGTGACTGCAGTCGACACAGACTAAATGCTGGTTAGTCTGCTTAGTATCATTAGTTTTATAATTACTTGAATCATCGAAACACAAGGAAGGCTTTTTTTTTTATCCTCAAAATCTTGCTGTCAATGCTGTCTGTCCAAAATCAGGATTTGTGAGTGTCTGCACAAAGTTCATATTAGTCACAGTCTGATTCGAAACGCGAAGCGCCATTACATGACGTGAGGCCACTCGGCACGAGGCAGCGTGTTTTAAACTGGCCAATCAGCAGCTCAGTCCAATCAGTGATTAAGATTGATAAAACTTGTTTCCGATTTCCGCATAACGACCGGCCAAAGGAATCCTGCCGACATCAACTTGTAGCCTCAATGTGTATATATTTTTAAGCGTTTGTGTACATATATATATATATATATATATATATTATATATTTATATCATGTGTATATATATATATATATCATATATATATATTATCATGGCGAGCGGTCATAATAAGCTATAAATGCAGTGCATGCCCAAGCCCTTCAATAAAAATAATTGAAAATATTAATCTGGCAGTGTGTTCAATTATACAATACCTTAGTTTTACTGTTTTGGTGTTAAATCCGTGCCTAATCTGTCCCGTTTCCCTTGCGAAAAGCTGGAAAGCTGGCAGCTTGTTTCGCGCATGCGCACTGTGACACCGACTAGTACAGTTGCTAAAGGCCGTGTTTACTGTAGACGAGCGTTTTGAATGGCAAAAAAGCTGTCAGTGAAGCAGCTTATCTGCCAACGCGCATGCGCAAAAATAGTAGCGCCGCAGAGAAATGCGGCGCTACTAGCCTAGTTCGTTTTAAAAACACACCGGCAGCAGCGCCTACTGATCTGAGACGTGTCAGTGAGTTACTGTAAATGCTGTGCGGAAAACCAGCTGTGGTCTGTGATTGAGGTGCAGACGGGTGAGTTTGGAGCTGACGAGAGGATCGCGCTGACGACCGCTTCGTTACATTTTTCTCATTGAAAAACTATACAACTGGCATTTAGATGATGTTCTCCATAAAAAAATAAGTGAAATATTGTAATAACAATTCGGTTTTAGTAATCAACCGCTTATAGTGATCAAATGTACTCTGGACCAACGTGATCACTACAAGCTGTTTCCACTAACCATATTATATTTTTTATTAAAAAATATAATGCCCCCCCACGGGCGCGCATGGTATTGACACTTCAGCAATGACCACAGTAAAAAGTCACCGCTCCGCCACTTGATATATATATATATATATATATATATATATATATATATATATATATATATATTATATAGTATATATAATATGTATGATGTATAATAAAGGATGGCTATGTATACAAACGCTCAAAAATATATACATATTGAGGTATTGATTGATATATATACACACACACCACACACACACACACACTGTATATATATATATATATAATATATATATATATATATATATATATATAGGATGCCTATGTTTGTATATCCTTTATTTATAACCTGTACATTAATCCCTGATATATGGACACCTAAGTAATTCCAGTCAAATTGTCTGTTCAGCCTTCAAAACGAGAGCTGCTAAATGATTAAAAATGAATAAACTAATCAGACAACGCGGTTATCTGCTATAGACCCTATATTATCTGTGGTGTAAAGGCTGTGACGAATTTCGAATTAAAAATATGTATAATGTATCCTTTAAATACGTCCATGGAACAGATGGCCAATGTGAATGATACGTTTGGACCGCTGAAGAGCGGGCCACACATTACAGCTATTTTAGATGGAAAACAACAACGCAATTCCACTATATATCAGGACCTAAGAGAGCATGTTTTCCGCTCCAACCACTTGATGGAAACGCACCTAGTTCGAATTTCTCTTTTGCAAAAAAATATATAAAGATTCGCTTCACCTTTTAGATGGAAACGTAACTAGTAAGGCCGCGTTCAGACCGAAATCCGATTTTTAGCCCATCCAGATTGGAACCGGATGACTCTTTTGTAGTCTGAACAGTCCCAAGTCACATGAAATCCGATTTTTGCGAAACGGATCGGAACCACCTCCGGGAGGTGGTTTCAGATCGCATTTGGACAGATGCGTCTCAGTCTGAACAGCTCCAAACACTCAGATCTGTTTTGACTGTCCGTGACGTCACTCTACGCGACGCCAGACCTGACCCAATGCGCCAAACCACCCGCCTCAGTCCTTGGACAGAGGAAGAAACGAAATGCCTCATTAATCTGTGGGGAGATGGGTCCGTTCAAGCGAAGCTCGAGGGCATGTATCGGAATAAGTCGATTTATGAAAGTCTTTCGCGTTCTTTGATCCATCTTGTTTGTTATTGTTTTTCTCGTCGCTATTACATGACGTCACGCAATACACGCGCTGGATGACGCCTCCGCTCCGACGGGTCCGTCAGATGGGTCAATAATGTGGCCCAGTCTGAACAGAGCCAAATGCGATTTGGACACTTGCTAAAACAGTGTGGACAGTCAGCCCTAAAAATCGGATATGAGAAGGAATCCGATTTGAATCAGATTTGCCTGCAGTCTGAACGCGGCCTAAGTAGACTAGACCGCATCTAGCAGTGCTAGTATCTCTTCCCAATTTAGCTTTGTTGATGGGGAATGGGTTCTTTTTCATCCTTAATTTTCTTAGGCTTAAAAGTGAGCTAGACTACTTATTATTGTTCAAATGAACTAAATTGAACCAGCAGCAGCAAGTGGTTACCTGTGGTGGTCTAGATGTGGGTGTCTAACATAAATATTTTTTTAAGTAGCTTTATGGGTCTAAATGGTTTTAGTAAAACTGCACCGTTTTATTATAGGAGTATCAATGGCTGCCATGAGGCGCAGGAACCCCCCTAAAACAGATGCAATAGTACAAGCAACAAAGGGCCTCGACAAGACCGCAGAGTTGGAATTGAAATACTCTTTTAAAGGTATGGTGTTTGATTTCATTATACTTTGGTTTTGATAGTGTAGTTCTGACAGAGCTGACCTCCATTCAAGGGTTTAGTCAAGACAGAAAAAGTAGGAAAATTAAATAAAATAAAGGTGGTACATTGAATTGTCTCGGCCTCGTTCTATTGTGGTGGTCTGACTGTATTTGCCACAGCTTAAGGCCACCTTATGAATCCTTTGCCCAATGTAGTGTTTCAGGAGGGTGCACAAACCAAAGCTAGCAAATTATTAAAATCAAATAAAGTAAATGAAGCCAGGTTGTGCATGCAATACTATGGTTTGCAACTTTTAATAATGACTAGTGCAGTCCCCAATCAAAACATGCTTGTTTTCTTGATAATAGAAAAGTTAACAATTGTATTCAGCCTTCTAATCAACATCTTATTGCTGCGTCCATGCTGTGTTATGATATTAATAACAATTATAAATATTGTTGCAAGCAACCATAATGGGGTCCTACTGTCTGACCGTATGACCGACAGTATGACAGTTTGAGTGACAGTATGACTGTATGACCGACAGTATGACAGTTCGAGTGACAGTATGACCGACAGTATGACATTATTATATGGCCGTATGACCGACAGTATGACCCTATTATATTATTATATGACCGTATGACCGGTAGTATGAACGACAGTTTTACTTTTACTATGCTTCTAGGAGAGGCACTGTTAAATAAGGATCAGTCTTAATCTAGAGGTGTAGCACAACATGGAAGTGAAAGCAGTGCTTTGTTTATTTGATGTAAAAGTGCAATACAAACATTTGTCCAAAAAAATAGTCAAATATTCAAATAGTCGTGAAAAAAAATTGTGATCTCAACATTGATCAAAATAATCGTGATTATCATTTTGGTCATAATTGTGCAGCTCTAATTTTAGGGATACAATTTTTTTTAACTTTAAAGCATTCAATTATTCAGGGTAATAGTATAAATATGTGTGCACTAGGTCGAGGGGTATTTGCCAAAACCCAATTCCAAAAAGGAGACTTTGTGGTGGAATACAGAGGAGGGGAAATAATCAATTCTGAAGAATCTCAAAGCAGGAGAAGGATATAGCATGGTCAATGCACTGTCTTCATGTTTGACTTCCTCTGGCAGGGAAGAGCATTTTGGTGAGGCTTAAATAGATTAATAAATACAACAGATTAGTTTTGTCATATCTCAAAGAAATATGTGATACTAATTCATCAGTCACTGAGTTAGCAACTGTATTATTCAGTAAAGTAGCCTGTGTGGCACAGATGCACATGAAGTCAGGTTATGAAAACAAATCTATAGAAATCTTTCTACTAAAGTTAATTTCATGATTGTAAACTGTTACTCAAAGACAGATTAGATATTCTTATCTGAAGTTTACTTTTTAAGGACAAATTGTAAATTGTTGACAAATACCATCAATGATGTGAATTTCTGAAGCCTAATCAGTGTTTTTTTTTTTATCTATTTCTGAAGTTTTGATGCAGCTCAGGAAGATGGCAGTCTGGGAAGACTAGTCAATGATGGCCACAGCCATCCAAACTGCAAGATGAAGAGAGTCATAACAGAGGGCAAGCCACACCTCTGTCTCTTTGCTCAGAGTGACATTAAATCTGGAGAAGAAATAACATACCACTATGGAGGAACTGATTGGCCTTGGAGGAAACAGGTTTGCCAAAACTCAATTCCTAAATATCAGTGTGAAAGTGTTGTTCAGTTGAAGAAAGATTGTGCAGATACAAGATGTTCATATAAATGTGATCATCAAGAATGATACTGAAATTTTTCATTGGAGTTTTACCTTTGATTATTTGAGTACAGGATAGTTTTAGATGAGATGAGCAGACGTTTACTTCAGTCCACTTGGGAGGCTGGTGGACTGATCTATCCAGCACAGATCTAGGTGGACACGCCCACTAGTGATGTCATATGGGGCAGATTTTTTAAACGGCTTGTAAGGCTAATCACACTCACACCTGGTGGTATAATATGTCTCCTTTAACATCGTCCTGCTGCTGCTGTTGCTCGTCTCTAAATAGCTCTCACTGATTGGCAGAGGTGGAAAGTAACGAATTACATTACTCGCGTTACTGTAATTGAGTAGCTTTTTTGTGTACTTGTACTTTTTTAACTACTTTTTAAAATGTGTAATTTTACTTTTACTTAAGTACATTTTCTTTGGAGTAATGTACTTCGGTACATTTTACAGCACAAGCGTTACTGAGTAAAAAAAAATCTCACTGAAACAAAAAAAAAGTTCTGGTAATGAATTATGGGATGTAAAAAACTGAACGTTGTGCCCCTGCGCGCCGGCAGCGCGCAGGGGCGCGCCGTCCCTCACTCAAACGATGATGGCTGACATGGAGGCAGACGATGGAGATTCAACTGCTACTTCAGAGGAGACCAACACGAGCCGTTCATCCTCTAACCTAGTGCACCCCTGGCCCTATCTTCAAAACATGTTCAGCTTCGTGGAGAAACGTGGAGAAAGCTATATCATGCAATGTAAACTATGTGTGCCGAAGAAGTCCAACATATCAGCTTACAAGAATTCGACGTCGAATCTCCGAAAGCACGTTGAGGTAAGTCATGTTTCTCGTGCCTTTCCAGGTTTAAACTGACAACAAGCTAGCCATATCCCGAAAACTGTGTATGGTACTGCTAATACTGTAATACAATATTGAAGTAGCAACCTGTTGGCACTGTGACGGCAGTTAGCTAGAACTATGCCCACGTGCTTATTCAGTTGGCTAATAATAGTATAAGCACGTTAGATTGCTAACCTGCCGTTAACCGTCCTACCAAATGCATCCACCAGGCCAGAAAGCATATTAAACAAAACAAATAAGCCCAATGTTTCAATTGACAGCTGCAGATATGTAAACGGTCAACTGCCATTGCCAATGCCAACTACGATTTCGGTGGTGAAAGCAACCGTCTTTCTCGCAGTGACATTGGGCTTACCATTTTCATGTGTTCATGAACTGTTGGTGCAATCAGGCAAGCTACGAGATTTCGGCGCTACATTTGACTTTCATATTTCTTGTATAATGCTTTGTAAAGTCAGGGCGGTGTAGAAGTAAGGGATAATGCCCGACGAGGTGTCCATTATCAGGAATTAATGGACGACGTGGAGGCGTGAACCGTCCGCAGAAAACACTGATTGTAAAAAAGTAACTTTTTACTTTTACTTAAAGTACATTTTAAATTATTTACTTTTTACTTTTACTTGAGATTTTTTGACCGGTAAATTTACTCGTACTTGAGTACAATTTCAACAGAGTAACAGTACTTGTACTTGAGTAAAATATTTTAGTACTCTTTCCACCTCTGCTGATTGGATATCACTGATTGTTGTTGTTCTAAACCAGGGGTCACCAACTTTCTGAACCTGAGAGCTACTTCATGGGCACTGAGTCATACGAAGGGCACCCAGTTTGATATACTCTTCTGAAACAACAAATTTGCTCAGTTTGCTTTGAGTTATATAATATTATTAATGATTAATGATAATCATCTATGTGAAGACACTGATCATGTTAATGATTTCTCACAATAATTATCAACAATGACTTAAAAAAGGTGGGAGAGTTGTTCCAGAATGAGCTGTGTTATGTTTAGAACAGGCCTGCGGGTGCCTCATCTGGTCCCTGCGGGCGCCCTGGGGCCCGCGGGCGCCGCGTTGGTGACCCCTGAGGCCTGTTTCAGGTAGCTGGTTTTGAGGCAACCCCGAGTTTGTTCACTCTGAGTTAGTGGAAACTCTGGGTTTTCCATTTCAGGTAGCAGGTTCAGCGCAACCGAGAGTTAGTTGCTGCGGCAACATACGCCGTGGGTCTAACCTGCTCGGGAGGTGGTTAGACGGAGACCTACTCTGAGTTTGTTGTCGCAGCTCTCCGACAGAAGGAAGTGTTAGAAATGGCATGTCCTTTTCTACGAGAGCCCGTGGACGTAGAGGCTGCGATCCTCAGAAGGAATCTCCGTGAGGAACGATTATTAAGACCCCGGTTGGATATACTTTATTTTCATGACAATTTTCTTCACGAGCGCCATCGTTTTTCAGCGCGATCTATCATTTATTTAGACCACCTTCTCAGCCCCCATGTTAACTGTCAAACGCACCGGGGGCATGTTTTAAGTTCGCACTCGCTTTGCCCGTGGTTAGTTAAGCCTATATTTGAAGGACTTATAATCCATATTTGTTCGCGATTTTGAGAGGGGAAAATTGCCCACCTACAGTTGCAGATGAGCAGCACATCAACCCAAACCATGCCATGGATCCACAGGACGGAAGGGTGGTTCGAGAAAGACTCTGCCAAAATCATTTTGTTTGAGTTTTCTATGTAGTTAAATGTATTTTATTATTTCCGAAATGTTTTTTGGCATTCCTGTATGTAAACTCGTGTGACAGACCCAGCCTCTGGTAGGGGGTGACGTTCAATAAAATAACTTGTCCCACCACAGACCGTGTTCTAATTAAGACATTCTACTTTTTATGAGGATTTCTTTATTTCCTGAAAGCACAAAAAAAGTCATTCATATTGGGTATGTTTTTGGAGCAGGAAACAGTATCCCAGCTCCTCACCCACCTTTAACTTGTGTTCCAAAATTTGGATCTCCAAAGCATCCTTTTTCATCTTTTGCCTAATGTGGTCCATTTCCAAGTCTGCTTTGTTTATTTATTTTTCCAGATAGATTTTATAGAGCTCTTTGACTGGAAGCTATAGGAATGCAAAAGATGACATTGGATTTCACAGTGGAGCGTTTCATTATAGCCTAATTCCAGCGAGAATCTTACAGAGGTAAGCTGTGATTTAGAAGGGGCTGGCCTCTCATTGAATTTGATTTCATATTAAACTTTCCTCTCATTTTATTTTACTATTTTATTTTGCTCACGCATTGACTTGTTCAGCAATTTCCTGCCAAGCTCTCGCTCGCGCTCTCGCTGCCGCGGCGGCATTGCTTTTTTTGGTTAAAATTGGTAACTGCTCGGCATATGCGTGCATTAGAATTTCTATTTCCGTGGGGGAAAACTAAGCGGATCTACGGTTTTGGTCCATGTTTGATCATGTTATCAGAGATCCATTGATGATGGCTCTTTAAAGTCAACAGGCACGCCCCCAACCCAGCGTGAACACACTCAGAGTTGATTGAACCAACGCTGATCACCTGTTCTGAAACCGAAAACCCAGAGTTGCTTTTGAACCCTGAACTCTGAGTCAACCAACTCAGAGCGCAGGATTAAACTCAGAGTATGTTAAACCAGCTACCTGAAACAGGCCTCAGTTCTAAACCATATCATGTTATGATGGCTCAATCAAAACAATCAAAATCACAACAAACATGGAGAATTCTTATTTGTTGGTGAATGACTTTGTCAAAAAGTACCCTTGTCTAAAGTGAAAGTAGAAGACACCAGACGGCTGTGACATTTTAGGAAGGTTGGTGTGGTGGGGGGGGCAAACCGCACAAGATGGGGCTTCAGACTAAAGCCAGGGAGTTATTCCCTGGAAAGTTTTGGAAGTTTAGAAAACTGTTTGGCAATCGAATAGAAAATAACTTTGACGCCTCCCGGTTATTGACTCCGATAGAAAAAGACTGAAAACAGTCTTGGATAATTATGGATTATTACACAGGTCTTCTCAATGCCGTTGGAACGCTCCGTTTACTTGCATGGGCTCTTCACAACTTCCGGCGCTGTTGCTAAATATAATTGACCGTTGTCAAGGAAAACAAAGGACTTTTTGCCTCTAATGACGTCTTTGGTATCACTCCTCAAGTAGTCCGGTAACTTTTCAACCCCAGTGTCGTCGGTTGCTAAGCGACGTCAACGACTTTGGAGAACCATTTCTCTGCTGATCATCACTACGAATGATAACAAATACATTGGAAAAGACACACTGTGTGAAGTTAGTTCTTCGATTTAACAAGTAGCCATTACTAATAATACCAATACTCTTTGGCTGGGATGATGAGGCATCAGACAATCAAGTCATCTCAGCCTGAACACATACTAGGTAAAAAGCACCAGAGCAGGTTGCTAGTACCATGGACAGTATCAGAACGATAACCTGATGAACTAAATGGATGTGGTAGGCTACACCACGGGATGCATCTGCAGACCATCGCCACATAAATAAAGGTAAGACGTGATATTTATTGCCTTGATTTGCTGGTGCTGTGGCGAGATCTTTGGTGCTTTTTGTATTCAAGTGGTCGGCTGTTTTAACTTGCAGTTGATAGTCGGTGGAGTCAGTCTCTTGTTGACACAAAGTGACTTTTGGTCATTCTTGCTTTGCTTGAATTCTGGAATAATTGCGGGGGGGAGTGCATGAGTTTTGGTCAGATGCCTGATGTAGACTAGTTTTGATGGAATGTGTGAATTAAGAACAGCCAGCTCATGATGTGAAACAGCGTTCAGCTGTGCAACAAATATTTTTTTCTTTTTCAATTTTGACGACTTTTGTAGTGCTGTGTGTAGCCACACGTTGGGCCCCTCTGAACTTAAACACGCAGTTAATTTCCTTCCCTAGCTCCCCTTGTTTATGTTCTTAGCTTAGCCTCATGTCACGTTGTCAACATTGGATACATGGAGCAGAACATAGTGGGTCATACGTCCGATGCTTTTTGGAAACGTTTTCTTCATAAAACCTGCCAGACAGATTTTGTATACATTTTATTCCTTAGCTACATGGGTATGCCGTATTTCAGAACCTTTTATTACCGGCACTAAAGAGAGAAAAAAAGTGCACCCTCATTGTACCCACTCAGTGCTTCTGAAGCTGCACTTCCGCATGCATCTCTGTCCCTAGCACATTTTAAACCAAACGGACGCCCATGCCACTAGCCAATAACATGGAAGTAATTTGGGCTGTTACCTTGCTCCGGGCAACTTTGGGCAAGCTGTGTGCTCGATTATCAACAAATAAAAGTGTCTGGAGGTTTCATTTTATGGGTTTTCATGCCGAAAAAGACCCTGGCTTAAATTTTCAGCGGAATTCCCTTTAACATTTTCTTTAGGCAGAACGTTTTCTTTTTAATAAATAATTATCAAACACTTATTATGAACACACAAGATGAACAATGTTGTCAATGTAAAAATAACTCATCAGAATAACAAATCCTACAATAGATCCAACAGATCCTACAATAAAAAAAAAGATGAACAAGCAACCATTTTTAACCCTATACACACAAACCCAACTTTATACACTATGATACACGATAAGAACACTTGCAAATTGTCGATCGATCGTATAACCAAACCGGACCAAACCAGTTTTTAGTCGGACGGTGATCCTGAGTGAGGGTCCCCTGGTGCTTTGATGTCAGCAAACAGCAGGTGGTCGTGCAGAAGAAGAGGAACAGGCAGCTGGGTCACCGCCGGGCTCCTCATCAGCACGTCTGGACCCAGGTGGGCCCGCAGCCGCAGCCGGCACAGGTGGAAGAGCGGGGGCACCCACTCTACACCAACACACACACAGTTTGAACTCCACAAAGCAGCGATACACTGAAAGAGAACTGAAAGTGTGCTGCGGAGGAGGGGTTGTGATGGAGAAGGTGAAAACACGCAAGGAAATCAATTTGAATTGGACAAAATCACTAAGTAATACTGTGTGTGTGTGTGTGTGTGTGTGTGTGTGTGTGTGTGTGTGTGTGTGTGTGTGTGTGTGTGTGTGTGTTGCGGTGCTGACCGAGGTGAGCGGGAGGCGTCCAGGTCTTCATCTTCTGCCGCTGCTCCAGGACGTCTCTCAGCGGCCGGCCCAGAGTGGACCGGTCCACCATCTCCAGGAGGTAGGTGAGCGCCTCGCTGGGGGCTTCCTTCAGACTAGGGGGGGCAAAGCAGAGGGGTATAAACTATCACCAGAGCCTGGAGATATTAGACACTGACATAACTATCCTAAACCCAGCAGCACTAGCGGCGTGAGGCCGGTACAAGATAGACCAACCAATCACAACCGTTTATCTAATATGAGGCGGGATAGTACCATGACGATGCAGAGGTGGCCCTGTAGGCATTTTCAACAACAACAAAGATGGCTGCCGCTGATGTAGAACTAGCCTTGCATCGCCAGACGAATCGCAAACTACACCACCCGTCTTTGTTGTTGATGAAAATGGGCTACCTGCTACCTGCACTAGGTTGAGTACAAGCTGTGGCTTTAGTTGTCCTTTGTTTGTGAATTTCTTTAAATAAAGTTTGACTGAATAAGAATGATTGGAGTCATTGAAGATTGGTCCGTCAGGTCCCAAAGAAAAAAGGTGTTTCCCATCATGTAATAAAACTCCCTGGAAAGGATAAAAAAGCCCCTTTGTAAAGCGACCCTCTGGTACACTGATGGAGAGAGGTGGAGGAAGTCTTACAAGGCGGGCACCAGCAGAGTGTTGGGGTCCAGCCCGCTCTCCACCAGGGCCGGGAGCCAGGAGCCCGCCTCCTCGGCGTCCTCCTCTGCCACGCTCACAAGCGCCTCCAGCTCCTCGCCAGACAGCAGGGGGCGGGCCCCGGGGCCCGTCCCCTTGTCCTCACACCTCTGGGCCAGCAGCAGGTCCAGCACGCACGGATCCCGTAGACTCAGCTGCCAGCACTCCTCCGTCAGGCGCGCCCCCGCCCGCATCAGGAGGCTCATGGACCGACTGGTGGGGGGGGGGGGGGGGAATGCTGTTGAAATGCACCGTACACCACCGGTTTGGAGTGGAGAGAAGGCTGGCTTCCCAAATAATTAATAGCAAAACAGTCTTCGCCTTACCTTGAAAACGTGTCCTCAACAGTGATGACAAGGTGTTAACTATGTTTTCAAGGTGTATTCTATTTTTTACCTATGATTCAATGCTGGGTCTTCCACCATGTGGTACAGGACCAGGCCCAGCGGGGAATCTGCGTCGTAATTTTCAAAGATGTCCCAGAATTCCCAGTATGCACACTTGGCCGGGGCCTCGGGACTGAAGCCCTCCTTCAGCAGGACCTCCAGCATCTCGGGCTTCTCCACCGCCGCGAACACGGGGCTCACCTCCCCGCTGCCCAGTCCCCGCCGCGTCACCTCCGCCAGCCGCCGCAGGATGCTGATTGGACGGAGGGAGATATATACAGGTGGGTCAGGGCCGTACCAGTGAATACACACCAGTGATCATCATGCTTCATTCGGAGTGGGAATATCCAATATCATGTACAACAACGTATAAAGTCTTCTCAATGGCCAGGGCTATATTTTGGACTGTTTCAAATATCCTGCTCTAAACATTGCCAAAATATGTAACAGAATATATCACGCATGACGGAAAAATGACTACAAACGACTGGTGCACTCCAGCACTTGTTAGCACCCCTACCTGGGTTTCATATTCAGTGAACATTGGAATCTCTGGGTTACTGACGTGGACTCACTTGACGTTCTCCAGGCTAGCGGCAGCATGGATGGCGAGCTGAGGCCACAAGTTGCTACACACCACATTTGGGTCGGCTCCGTGTTTCAGCAGCGCCTCGACACATGGCTCCGACTGAGCCTTAGTGGCGGCCATCAGGGGAGTGCTGCGGTCCGTCGCTTGGAGGTCAACGTTTGAGCCTTTTGTTAAGTTAAGACAAAGTTCCACTCCAAAGTTTAGGGAACTCCTCCAAGACGCTACTGGGACTCTTAATGGATATTTGAATATTTACAAAATAGCATCTAGATGCTCTCACACTGCCCCACTTAACTCCAACATCCAACTTTAGAACACAGCCTGAATTGACGACCGAATTCTGCCAATAGAATATATTCAGGTCATACTCAGAAAATTAGAATATCGCGCAAAAGTTCATTTATTTCAGTAATTCAACTGAAAAGGCCAAACTAATACATTATGTAGATTCATTACATGCAAAGTGAGATATTCCAAGCCTTTATTTATTATAATTCTGCAGATTATTGCATACAATTTATGAAAAACCCCAAATTCAAAATCTCATAAATTAGAATATTGTGAAAAGGTTCCATATTGTAGGCTCAAAGTGTCACATTCTAATCAGCTAATTAATCCAAAACACCTGAAAAGAGTTTCTGAGCCAGTTTAAAGGGTCTCTCGGCCTGCTTCAGTAGGATTCACAATTCACAAGGAGGGAAAGCCTCAGAAGGTAATTGCAAAAGAAGTTGGATGTTCGCCAAGTGCTGTATCAAAGCACATTGATAGAAAGTTAAGTGGAAGGGCAAAGTGTGGAATAAAAAGGTGCACAAGCAGCAAGGATGACCGCAGCCTGGAGAGGATTGTGCGCAAAAGGCCTTTCAAAAGTGTTTGAAAGCTTCACAAGGACTGGACTGAGGCTGGGGTGAGTGCATCAAGAGCCACCACACACAGACAAATCTGTGAAATGGGCTTTAAATGTCGTATTCCTCTTGTCAAGCCGCTCCTGAACAAAAACGTCAGAAGCGTCTTACCTGGGCTAAAGAAAAAAATAACTGGTCTGTTGCTCAATGGTCCAAAGTCCTCTTTTCGGATGAGAGCAAATTTTGCATCTCATTTGGAAACCAAGAATGCAAGATGCTTGAAGTCCAGTGTGAAGTTTCCACAGTCTGTGTTGGTTTGGGGAGCCATGTCATCTGCTGGTGTTGGTCCACTGTCCACTTTATTAGGACCAGAGTCAACGCAGCCGTCTACCGGGACATTTTAGAGCACTTCATGCTTTCTTCAGCGGACCATCTTTATGGGGATGCTGACTTCATTTTCCAGCAGGACTTGGCACCTGCCCACACTGCCAAAACTACAAAAACCTGGTTCAATGACCATGGGATTACTGTTCTTGATTGGCCAGCAAACTCGCCTAACCTGAACCCCATAGAGAATCTTTGGGCCATTGCCAAGAGAAAGATGAAAGACATGAGACCGAACAATGCCAAAGAGCTGAAGGCCGCTATTGCCACGCCTCATTAAGGCAGTAATACATGCAAAAGGGCCCAAACCAAGTACTGAGTACATATGCATAATTATACTTTTCATAGGGCCAACATTTCTTTATTTAAAATCCTTTTTTTATTGATTTCATGTAATATTCTAATTTTCTGAGATTTTGAATTTTGGGTTTTCATAAACTGTAAGCCATAATCTTCAAAATTATAACAAATAAAGGCTTGGAATATCTCACTTTGCATGTAAACGAGTCTACATAATGTATAAGTATGACCTTTTAAGTTGAATTACTGAAATAAATGAACTTTTGCACGATATTCTAATTTTCTGAGTATGACCTGTAGTCGCCAACAAGAAACGTGCTACGACCAACACCAACGGTCAGTGTGCTATACCTGTTGCTGGTGGTTAGCTGTGGTCAGATTACTTCTGTTGGCGAGCGTATAGAATTGGTGTTGGCTAACATTCTGTAGTTGCATGTTGGGAGTTTTCTGAGGCAATTTGCACCTCAAGGGTGGCAAGAATGGTCTGGCCTTGATCGACTGCTGCCATAGTGAGATGTGAGCTCACCTGCAGCGGCCAGCATCTCCAGACATTTGTGGTGACCGTGCTCAGCTGCTAGATATACGGCCGTCTTCTGTTCCACGTTGCGAAGGTTGAGCGCACCAAATGGTAAAAGCAGGGAAACTAGCACAATTGAGCCCTGAGAGAGAGAGAGAGAGAGAGAGAGAGAGAGAGAGAGAGAGAGAGAAGAGAGACAGAGAGAAGAGAGAAAGAGAAGAAAGGAGAGAGAGAGAGAGAGAGAGAGACCCCATTTATAAACTGGTGGCTTGGTTATTCTACAACTTCTATGCAAGTAAAAAAAAATTCAGTTAACTCGACTGAAACAAACGTCCAGCACCTAGTTAGTGTTTAGAACTAAGGGGGCCGTTAGGGCAGTAAGGGTGTGAGATACTACCTGAGCAGAGGCAAGGTGAAGGCAAGACCGCCGAGAGGCATCTGTTACATGGACTTCGGCCCCCCTTCTAATGAGCGCCATGGCCGTCGCTGGTTTATCATTTGAAACGGCTGTACACAGAAAAACAAACCCATCACATCAACACCCTCCCGCCGCAGCAAGTATTTAACTGTAGGAGCGCAGGTCCTCACCGGCGAGGAGCGGCGTGAGGCCTGACGCGTCCTCGGCGTTTATGTTGGCGCCGGCGATCACCAGGAGCTTCACGATGTCCGTGTGGCCCTCGGCTGCGGCCATGAACACCGCTGTCTGGCCGTTGGTTGCCCTTGTGTTCACATACTCGATGAAGACTCCAGAGGAGGCTGTAAAAGGCACGATGAAAACTTTAAATAAGGAAAGGAGGTAGATGCATAAGAACTTTATTTCATCCCCTATAGTATGTGGAATTCACTAGTTATAACACAGACACACACACACACACACACACACACACACACACACACACACAACACACACACACACACACACACACAAGGGCGTAGGAACCGGAGGGTACGTGTCCCCTCCAATTTTTGGAATAGGCGCATTTGTCTCACCCAAAAATTATACCGCAAAATATTTGATTTTTAAACATTTTACTCACTTGCTTTTATTTTGAAAGCGCAACACAGCGTCTTGTCACCGGCCCCATGAAGGCTAACCCTGTGTTCACACCAAACGCGACGGGGCGACAAGAACCCATACAAAGTGAACGTAGAATTTTCACGAGAGAAAACTGGTGACAAATTTTGATTTGTCGCGCCACACTTTCGCCGTCTTCTGGCGAGCGTGTTCACGTGGATTTGTGGCGCGACCAATTCGCTCGAGTTCAAATTTTTCAACTTTGACGTGAATTTCGCGTGATGACGCGTGATTACAGCCAATCAGCATTCACTCCCTTGAGTGACGTAGCGTTCACTTCCCGCTCAAGCTCAAACTGCGATGGAAGCGGCCGTCATCCAGAGGGAGCTCCTGCAGAAGACGGTGAGATTCGCCGAGCTCTGTACGGGATATCATGAACCCATAAACGACGGGTTTCCGACGCCTCTCCCTCTTCCACAAAAGGTAAAGACATGCAATGCTCGTTATGTTGGACATGGTTGTGAAATGGAGGACCTGGTGTCAAGTTGTGGCGCGACAAATTCGACAACTTGCACAGCGACAGATTATGATGTGTCGCGCGACAAAACTTCGGCGACAACGCGAACGGGTGACAAATTTCGCGTTTGGTGTGAACGTACGGTAAGGATAAGTCTGTTTGTCTATCGATTCATTTTTGACTGTACCTTCTAAGGTTCAGTCTTTGTGACTTATTATACCCAGAAGGGTATATTCCCTCAGAAAGGTAGTTATAAACCGCTTCCAACTTTTCTTCCATCGCGACAAAGAGCAAAGTTATTATTAATAAATCTTTTTAAGGAGGAAAACAAAAATTGTGAATTGATTTTGGACATTTCAAATTTATTCTTCACACCAGTAGGTAGAATTTAGATATGGCTGAACATGTAATGAATTACATCAAATATAGTGCTAGTAATTTTTTTGGTGAACATGGGAGTAATTATCAAGAGTAGTAGGCCTATCCCAAAAGGAATGAAAATCAGTGTTATATTTATCGCTCGGACTCAC
Source organism: Melanogrammus aeglefinus (assembly GCA_900291075.1). Classification (NCBI taxonomy): domain Eukaryota; kingdom Metazoa; phylum Chordata; class Actinopteri; order Gadiformes; family Gadidae; genus Melanogrammus; species Melanogrammus aeglefinus. Next base: position 5,379 of record OLKM01001037.1, on the reverse strand, counting down.
CGTTAACAGCAGCGAAGACTGAAGAGCAGCAAAAATGTATGGGCGTGGAAATGAAAATTGGGAAATCGGTACTGCGACGGGTAGGAGAAATCGACAGAACACCGGTTCGGAGCCACACACACACACACACACACACACACACACACACACACACACACACACACACACACACACACACACACACACACACACACACACACACACACACACACACACACACACACACACACACACACACACACACACACACACACACAACACACACACACACACACACACACACACACACACACACACACACACACACACACACACACACACACACACACGGGGTACTCGCCGGCCATGCTGAGGACCTCCCGGACGCAGCCCGTCTTGCCGGCTTGTGCGGCCTCGTGCAGCGGCGTGAGGCCGCAGTCGCTCCTTTCCTCTACGGAGCGATGGAGGAGTAACGTCCGGAGGAGCTCTCTGTCCCCTCGGCGAGCAGCCGTGAACACACACCGACCTTCATCCATTTCCTGATCCAGCCTAAATTGCCTTTCCCCCCCCCCTTTTTTTTTTCTTATAAACACACTGTCTTAAAAACAGACACGAAGTGTTACAAGTTACTGAAGTTAACGCTACGAACTCCTGAGGAGGACGACTATGGTTTTTGTTTTGGCTTGTTTGGATTTAGCAGTTGGGGTCGATCTCCACGAAAATGAAAGAGAAACTAACATTGTTGCCATTGGACAAGCACTAACACACTTTATGTTTCGGCCACTGAAACACAAATCCTGGGGCACAGTGTTCACAGCATTACAGCCAGTGGCGGAGCTAGAGGGGAGGCCGGGGTAGCACTGGACCCCCCTGAAATCTGATTGGACCCCCCAGGTGCCACCCCAGATGATTGACATATCGCGGCACCGCACGTCTTGTCGGAAGGAGCCAGTTGCATTTTTAAATCAGTGAAACCTATTGACTGCTAAGTCCCTCCTGTACAGTAGTTGGCGCTATGCACCACAAAGCACTGCGAACCACGTTCATTAGGAGAAGAAGAAGAATCGCCACTGAAGAAGAGGAAGATTTGAACTGGACTCGGTTATCGTTGCATGTTACCGGAGATCAACGAAGTGACAAAGAAAAAGAAGGAGAAGAAGGATAACCTTCATGGACAGAGAAATCCTGGTCGTAAAGTAGGTTTTACGGTGGTGTCCTAATGAGTCACTGTTTAAAATAACTTTTGTAGATAGAAGTTTGTTTGTTTTTTGCTACAAGCAGAGAGCCACGGCATCAAGCAAACGTTAACGTTACATCTCATGGTGTCTAGCTTCCAACAGCCGCTAACGTCTACGTTTAATTCATTTGGGTCGCTAACGTTATTTATATTACGTGTTTCTCCAATGATTCTAGAGGAATGAAACTAGCGGAGAATCAGCCAGCTAGCTGTTTCATGCTCTGTTGAAACGTAACGTGAACACGGTAGTTAGCCTGCTGCCAACTAGCTGAAAAGTCTGAATATTAAACTTAGGTCTACAGTGGTTTAATTGCCCTGACATTTTTTAGGCTTGAAGTGGGGATTTAATAACATTGTGTGATTGGAAGTGATGCCAGGAGTAACGTTAACAAGACTGGCTTATTTTTTCATAGGGTCAGTTGAGAATGAAAAGGCAGGGGGAGAAGATTTATGACCTCTTTTTAAAAAGAAGCAAGTCAGGAAAAGATGAGGGAGACAGACAGCCAGAATTCAGGTCTGCCAGCAGTCCTGGCAGCTCCCATCCTGGGACGAGTCAGGAGGAGAGAGAATGTGATGCACACAGCCCATCATCACCAGGTCAGAGCATAGAAGCAGTCACATGCAGTCATTTTAAGTTACAGGGTTCCTACGCTAGTATGGAAAGTATGGAATTTCTACATTTCCAGGTCTGTAGTAATATGGAAGATGGAAACAATTGTATGGAAATATATTTATACTTATCTGGGTTATCTTAAGATTTGTGGGTTAATTATTTTGCATACACTACCTATCTACAATCTTCTGGAAATAATTTGGTGACATAAATGGCATGCAAATTCAATAATGATAACAAATGATTTCCATGATGAATTGCATAATCTATTCACATGATACACATCTTATTACTCAAATGTCACAAATTATTAGATTTTTTAATTTATGTTTTTACTGAGAAGTCTGGGAATTAGGGTCTGGAAATTTCAAATGTGTAGGAACCCTTAAGTTTTTTTGTTTGTTAGATATTTTCTCCCTTAGATTTTTAAGTGTTGGTTACTGATGTGTGTTGTTTTTTGATGGTGGTTGTATGTTTATTTTTCTTACACTAATATTTTTATTTTTATACAATGTAGTTCCATTGAGGGAGGACACAGAAGACAAAGATGGCAGCTCCCTTCCTGGGATTAGTTGGGAGAGAGAATGCACACACAGCACAGGCCCATCATTACCAGCTTCAGAGCATAGACAGGCACAAGTCACACTGCTCAGTTCAGTAATTAAGTTTTAGTTTTAGATATTTTGATATGTTGGTTACTGATGATGTGTTGTTTTTTAAATGGTGGTTTGCATTTTTATTTTGATTACACTATACCAATGTGTGTCCATCGAAGGAGACACGGAGGACTCTGACTCTAATGAGGAATGTCAGATGAGCAACAAGAGCCAGAACCAGAGCAGCTGTCTCCAGCACTCATTTTGCTCATCCGAGAGGACCCAGTGGTAGGTCTACTTACCTGAAACTTTGTAGTTAGCTGGTTATTGTCTAATAATCTTCTTGGATTCCTTAACTGTGTTTTCATGACTATTTTATTTTGTTTTCCAGATATTTTCCAGATGCAAAGAGGAGAGGGACCAGTCCGCCTTGTCTGGACACAATTCCCCAGAACCCAGCATGGATCAAAGAAGAGAGCATTCGTGCAGTGCCTGGTACAGAGCAAATCCTTGGCTTTGAATCACTCAATCCTTAAAGACTCCTCCTACTGCTTTTGCCTGTAGACATTTCTCTCTTTTGCCTAATGCAGAGAGAGGGAGGGGAGGGAGAAGAGAGGTGTGAGTTAACTATGAATGTGCATTTTTCACCATTTTGGTAAAAAATAGTTATTAGATGAATGATTGAAAAATGGTTGCCAAGTTCGTGTTTGATATATTGATGCCTGTGTGTTGCCTGTGTGTTGATTATTGATGCCTGTGTGTGTGCCTGTGTTGCTTGTATATGGGAAGGGGAGAGAGGTGAGGAGGAGAGAGAGGTGTGAGTAACTATGAATGTGCATTTTCACCATTTTTGTAAAAAATAGTTGCCAAGTTGTGTTTGATATATTGATGCCTGTGTGTGCCTGTGTGTTGATATATTGGAGAGGGAGGGAGAGAGACAGAGAGAGATGTTTGTGTGAGTAACTATGAATGTGTTGGTGCATTTTCTCCATTTTTTGTTAAAAATGAGCTTATTATTAATTAATTATTGAAAAATTGTTGCCAAGTTGTGCTTTTACATTTTTCTGCATTGGTTAATAATCTGCAAATTATATATACATAAATCTGATCTCCTGTGTGCTTAGTATGTACATTTCAACATTTGACACTCCGATTGCAATTGATAAGTCAAGAAACAAATTCATTGTTATAGTCTGTGGACCCCCTGAAATAGCCTTGGCCACCCCCTGGCCACCCCAAAGATAAAAGTCTAGCTCCGCCACTGATTACAGCGGCCGACAGAACGCAACTAGTTAACATGAAAAGTATGGAGTATGACTTAGCCTACTTACCAGTGGTATTGCACATGTTTAAAAAATACACGCATGAAATAACGTTTTAGGACATGAAAACAAATCTAAACTTGCAGAGTCGTTTTGAATTTGAATATCTAATACGTATCATCAATGTCCACATTAATAAGCACAGAATGCATATTCATTATAACATGAAGGTTTTAATTTAACATCGTCCTGCTGCTGCTGTTGCTCGTCTCTAAATGGCTCTCACTGATTGGATATCACTGATTGTTGTTGTTCTAAACCATATCATGTTATGATGGCTCTTGTTATCGTCAAAATCACAGCAAACATGGAGAATTCTTATTTGTTGGTGAATGACTTTGTCAAAAAGTACCCTTTGTCCTAAAAGTGAAAGTAGAAAGAGAGCCAGACGGCTGTGGACATTTTTTAGCGAAGGTTGTGTGTGGTGGGCGGCGGGGGGCAAACCGCACACATATGAGGCTTATAAAACCAGGGGAGTTATTCCCTTGGAAAAGTTTTGGAAGTTTAGAAAACAGTTTTGGCAATCGAATAGAAAATAACTGACTCCTCCCGGTTATTTGACTACGATAGGAAAAAGACTGAAAACAGTTTGCGCATAATTATGGATTATTACCACGGGTCTCAGTTTGTTAACGCACCCCTCCTTGGGTGTCCAGCGGCGATGGAGTGGAAGCCAACTATTTAATGATAAACCGGGTGTGTCAAGAGGGACGATAAGCGAGATTTCAAACCAATATATCATTTTAATGTTTAGCCGAGAAGGCAAACAATTAACAACTGTCCCTCCACTAAGGAAGGCAATCAACAAACAATAACAAACAATGTTCCTCCACTGAGCGGATATATGCCACCGCGAGCGAAGAGCCCACGTAGCTCTGACCCGCCGACCGACAGCGACCCCCACTCGTTCGCCCTATTCTGGCTTCACTGGCCACTCTGCGTTCCGGTCCCTGCAGCTTATATAGCAATCCAACATGATTGGCTGAAGGGGCGCCAGGCTTGTGTCTGACCGGTCCGATGGGGAGGATGGTACCTGGAACAGCACACAAGACAGCAGGGGGAAAACACACACGTAACACCCCCTCCCATAAGTGCAAACCAAGTTTGCCACATTAAGCACGATACCCAATAAAGCACACTACACAGCATCACAGTTACCTCCTCCCCTTTAATGTTTTTCTTCTTTCTTACCCACGGGACAGGCTCATCAGCCACCACATTGTCGGTCCCCTTCTTGTGCCTAATCTCAAGGTTGTAACCCTTGCGCCAATAGCGCCGCCCAACCTTCCATCAGTCGCTGCGTTGTGATTGTACTCACTCTTGCTGATCACTGCCAGTACCAGCCCAAACCATCGTCAGGACCAGGATTCCACACAAAACCAGGGGGAAGTAGGATGCCTCGGCGGGCATAGTCTCCGGAGTTTTTCGCCCCCCGGACGCTCTCCGGTCAAACTCACGCCAACCGCTTTCCGGCAAACCGTTCCTCATACTCCCTTCCAGTGGGCCCCGCCGCACATCATGGCCCGAAACACAAGTCAGCGGCGAACCCAGCGGACTCCTGCTTGACTCCACGTATTGGCGGAAAAACAGTGGCTAACGGGACCAAAACCCTTCATCCCAGTCCCTTCCCTG
>OLKM01001036.1:5000-181226 GCA_900291075.1 Melanogrammus aeglefinus | reverse complement strand
GGTCCATTCCTGGACACAAGCCTCCGTCATTCCTGGCATCCGACAAGCCTCAGAGCTCCCAGCATCTCCTTTTCAGCTGCGCAGTTTACATCAGCATTTGGCCCCATACAATAAACTTAATTGACTCATGCGAAACCGCAGTTAACAGGAAATTATAATTTGAACTATATATTAACTCAAGGCTAGAAAAGACTTGAACCAGACATGAGCATCCCGTTTTGGGATTGAAACCAAGCAGTCCACACAGTTTAAAGAATGGTTCAGTCATGCATTGTAAACTAACCTGAGCAGACTACTCACACACCAGAGCACTGACCTGTTCCTGAGGACTTCTGACAGGAGGTGCGGTCTGCTTCTGGATGAGGAGGCGTGAGGTCGTGCTTCCTGGGGTGCACGGAGGCAGACACGTTGGGACAAACTACAATGTTCCTTGTACACAGTTTTTAGAGCAATCGTCTAGCTGTAACATGTGGGAAGGACGCCATTATTTAGCTTTGATATTATCAGTTGTAACTCTGCACCACGCAAAGTCCGTTAAATCGTCATGCCATGGGGTAGGGTTAGACTTTCTTGGGCAATTCAATGACAGCAGAAATTTAGAACGTACAAGGAAGGCTGAAGATCGGAAGAACACTAAGCAGTATGAATTAGTTAAATCAATATACTCAGCTATATTCAGGTGCAGGGTTTCCGTTGAAGAAAATGTCAAAATTGTCTTCCACCTGAAAATGATTTTCAGCCTTCACTGATGCGAAAATGGCCCGCAAGAAGAACGCCCGTTTTGTACGCAGCCGAGAGTCCGTCACGTCAAACGTGGTTAAAAGTACGGGCGCCAACGATGCGCGAATTATCAAACATATTGTATGACTACGTGTCATATTATGTCAAATATCAACTTAGAGTTGTTTAAGATAAGGGGCAACAATTCCCAATGGAAATGACTGAAAAAAGTATTTCCGTTGCCAACGGCTTCGAGGTTACGCAAATACAATCCAGAACGTTCCGCCAGATTCCCTCAGGGGCTCCCGTCCACTAACTAATGCCGAGGTGTTTCTTAGGTTTTCCAAGACTACAACGTTCTAATGCTAACCATTTGGACTAAAATAAAGGTGACCTATAAAGACCTGACTTCCCACGGCGGGACGGCAAGCACAACCGTTCCTACTGGATTCCGAACATTCCAGCCGGAACCACCCAAAGAGAAAACAAACACAAACCAGCGGCTCACCTTGAGCCTGAACGGAGGAAGATCCTGAAGTCCAGCGATGTGTTCATTCATTTAAAACACAGCCCAACAGACTTACCTTGGATGTGATCTGTTTGTTGCTGTTGGTCATTACTCATATATCCAGTGTACCTTACATTATTTATGCACCCAGTGTGTACAAGTATATATCACTCCAAAACCGTACAAAGAACCAAACTACCATGTACGTCCCACAACAACTTTTAAACCTAAAACCCTGGAATCATTCAATTACAAAACCGTGTCTACATTTTACCATTTATCTAGAATTATTCAGGGTACAAACCCATACAGAGCAAATCTAAACGTTGAGCTCACAGAGAGCCCGACCATAGCCCTGCCAGACGTCCACCTGGACCGCCTTCATCACCACAGCAAATCATGCCAGCCACCAACACATGTACAGGTCCAGTGTGAGATGTGGGCATCCGAGTGAAAGGACTGCCCATAATAAAAAAGAAGCCCCAATTCCTGAACTATCCAATCCATCTTCATGGTTTAAAAGATTTAGAGACTTGACATGCCATTTGTTTTCTAATCACCTTGTTCTGCTGTCCTCGTTACTTATAAAACTCTACATCTCCATTCACTAGAGTGTTGCATCTACTCATGGGCGTGTGGTCTGAGTGAGGCAGAGATGCATGCTGGGATACAGTGCTGTCTGAAGTCTCTTCAGTTCTAAAGGACACGCCCCTCAGGAGAAACCAAGTGTTTGAGAATTCTGTCGTGACATCAGGTTACATGAGTGGAATATCCTTTCTAGATGGCGCCAGGATTCTCAGAGGAGAAAGGCCAAGAGGAAGATGTGAGGGGTTCTTCCTCTCAGCCAGTGGAACACACAACAACGGCTCTTCCTCAGAGTACTACATGGAACACTTTGAAACATTCTCCTCTTTACACCTTGAAGCCCCAGTGAAGGTTTCCTTACCTCCTCAGCTGAAGAACTGAACTTCAGCTCGAAGAGCGCACTAGTTGGAGTTCCCAGATTGGTTCTGATTTAAGGGAGAGAAGACAAGATCCACAGGGCTCTCCATCAATCCAGCCAGGAAGGAAGAGTCGTCTCATTACAGGTCATCTTGAATACCCATTTAGGTCCCTTTCCAACTTCAGACTCTCCTTGTGGAGTGCCTTTAGGTGTCCATCCTCCATTGATCCTGATTGGTGTAGTCCTCAGTTTTAAAGTCAATGATCTGAACACGCTGCTTGCATCCTTTTACACTTGATTTGGATACTCTCCTTCCTGCCCAGTGTGTTGGATATCGCTCTGGAGCATCGCTTCATGTATACTGGAGGCCCTTAAGTAAATGTGTGGCCGTCCCATCAGGTATGATTTATTTGCAAGCCAATCACACAGGCCCCCGTATCAACATTATCACTGTCAAAGCAAGCCGGACACACACACACACAGAACCCAGTACACGTACGTAGAACCCCATGCCAGGTGGAACCAAACACACGAAGAACCCCATGCCAGGGGTGTGTGGGAGACAAACACAGTAGAACCCTAGCAATGCTCAAAAATCATCCATCTCATGTCAAACCCAAAACACACACACACACAATTGAGCCATAAAAGGCCAAACAATCATGCAGGGTAAAAACCTCATGCCAAATAACATTCCCTCATCCACCCCCAGCTCTCCTGCCAGGGCACTCGGAGCAGAACAACCAACTGTAAATTATGTACAACATTCTTCAGTGGCGTCCCGCATTGGTGATGGATTATGCTTGGCGTCTCCAAAATGTGTCCCAGGTTGATTCAACGTCTCTGAAGTCATGTCTTTGTAGTCCAGTGGTTTTCTGAATAAGGGGCCTTCACAGATGCAAACGGTGCAGCTTTAGTCAGCCTGAGGACAGGAAGGAGGTCATCTGTTCAGAAGACCACCCAGTGGAGGGGGTGGCTCTTGAGGAGCGGGATCCATCTGGGGATTGCCCCAAATAAGTACCTTCTTGGAAATTAAAGTGTTCCTGAGGAGTCACGATGCCTGGAGGGGACTGTTGAATGTGTTCCATGGTTCTGTGTCAGACTGAAGTTGTGTTTTAGTCGTTGAGATGAGGAGCCCCTCAACTCCCCTTGGTGTTTTCTCCTTCTGAATCCCTGTCTCCATCTTAAAGAACATTCCAGTCCAGCCCTTAAATCAGAACCAATCTGGGAACTCCAACTAGTGCGCTCTTCGAGCTGAAGTTCAGTTCTTCAGCTGAGGAGGTAAGGAAACCTTCACTGGGGCTTCAAGGTGTAAAGAGGAGAATGTTTCAAAGTGTTCCATGGTATCTGAGGAAGACCGTTGTTGTGTTCCACTGGCTGAGAGGAAGAACCCTCACATCTTCCTCTTGGCCTTTCTCCTCTGAGAATCCTGGCGCCATCTAGAAGGATATTCCAGCTCATGTAACTGACATCGCAACAGTTTCTCAAACACTCGGTTTCCCCTGAGGCAGCGTGTCTACAGACCTGTAGACTTGAGACAGCTCTGTATCCCAGTATGCACCTCTGCTCACTCAGACCACACCCTCATCAGTAAAGCAACACTCATGTGATGAAGATACAGAGCTCAGGAGAGTAGCTGAAAGAGAGAGCTGAAGATATCAGAACCCAACCCATTACTCCAGCTTACAACAATAACTTAGAGCCTGTAACCATTTTAACAAATCATTAAAACCAACATAAACCAAACACCTAATTTACCCATTAACCAATAAAACATCCTTACTACTCAGATCAACCTTCAGGTAACGGGTTAACTCACCAGGAAGCCAAAATACAGCAATGTGCCCAAGAGTGATGAGAAACTTGTGACTTACAGTTTGCAGTTCATCGTCATGGTTAAGTTGGGATACTCACAGGACTGCAGTTAAATATCCATGATAGACCTTTGAAGGAAGGAACAGTTTACTCATGGTGCCCAAACATTGGCACCGGTCCACAGTTCAACATCTACCATCTCCATTAAATCAGATAAATGAATGACAATACAATTTCAGGGCTTTTTGGATCATCCAACTTTTAAATAATGATTAAGATAATTAACTAATCCAGCTTTTAATATAAAGTTGTACTAATTATTTGTCATTAATCAAGAGTGATTTACCTTTTATTTGGCAAGTTTGAATGTATAGTCTCCAAAATGTTACTTTCAGGTAGAATCATTGTTTAAATTTCAAATGACAGTTAAACCACCACAATCCCCGATTTCCTTCACACGTTATCAATGATTTATATTCAACATACAGGTCACATCAGTTGTGCTTTGCCACACAATTCTACAAAAGTCTTTAACCTGTGAAACAGGAAGATATATCAAATAAGTCACAACAGACCTCAACAAAACAGTACTCACTCACACGCTCTGGTTTCTGCGAACACAACAACAACATACCACGTTTGGGAGACGCTAAACAGCCAAACAGTAGCTAACACCATCGTGTCCGTTTCCCTCTTAAGTGAAACGCGCCAGATGCAACCAATTAACTAATTAAGAAAAACGAGGCAGGCGAGCTGCGGCAGGGGAGCTAATAACTCAAACGCAGGTTTGGCGCCCTCTGGTCGCCTTGTTAACAGTGCGAGGCTATTTCAGCTCTGTGTTGGATCTTAAATGACCTCCCTCATTTTAATTAAAGGGATGAGTCTGATTTGACTGATTTAGATACTTCAAAACGAAAAAAGTATTCATTCAATTCACCTTACCTTACTGTGTGCGCGAGTGAGTGTGTGTGTGTGTGTGTGTGTGTGTGTGTGTGTGTGTGTGTGTGTGTGTGTGTGTGTGTTGTGCGTGTGCGTGTGCGTGTGCGTGTGTGTGTGTGTCCGTCTGTGTCCGTTTGTGTGTGTGTGTGTGTGTGTGTGTGTGTGTGTGTGTGTGTGTGTGTGTGTGTTACTACAGTTTGATGTCAAGTTGGTGAAAAGGAATTCACGTGTGATCTTGCGTCCCTGTGTGTGTAGTGAGCGGATGTGGACAGCAGAGGGCGATGTTACCACACGAGAACATCTGCTCTGAGCGCTCTGCGAGATACCGTCTCCATTGCAACCGTAACTTGGCAGCATCCTGAACGGGCCTTTGAGGAGTGAGAAGGAGCAAGCTTTCATCAAAGAGACCAGAGAGACTCATTCACTGGTTAAACTGGAGTCATCGCCTACCACCACACACGTTAACAAACACACACACACACACACACACACACACACACACACACACACACACACACACACACACACACACACACACACACACACACACACACACACACACACACACACAACCATACAGACACACACCATACAGACACACACGACACACCAATACACCATGTATTCACACCATATGCACGCACACCACAGATACACACATAGATTCACACACAATATTGATACACACAACATATAGACACAAACCATATGCACACACACACACGATAGAGTACAAACCATATATATACACGCACACACCATAGGTATACACCATATAGATACACTCACACACACACACACACCATATAGATACACACCATAAAGATAAACACACCAAATAGACACACACCAAAGTTTATCTTAATATAGATACAAACTATATACTAGGTACCCACCCCCCCCCCCCCCCCACACACACAAACACACACAATAGATACACTTCATACAGTTCTGGTCACTAAATACTACTCCTTCTCTCTTCTCCTTCTCCCCTCTAATCCTTTTATCCTCTACTTCCTCCCTTCTCCGTCTCCCTTCCACGCATATCGCATTTTTATTGCCTCTACTCAAGAGAATAGATTTAGGTGGGGATTTCTAGGTTTCATAAACATCCGGGGCTTAGCCCAGAGGGAAAATGAAAAGGCTGGGCGCCAAATTCATTTGTATTCTTTATTGTGCATGCAAACCTTTTCATAATGCTTTATCTGAATAAACGAAATATGCGGTTTATTATAGCTTTAAAAAGCTACCTGACTGCTATGCTGCTTATCCCCAAACATCTAAAGTTCCATTCAAGTTATTGCAGAGTAAAATGAATACAAGTGAGGCAGACCTTACACATATATACACACACATGCACGGATCTGACTGGGGATAGGATAGGTTAATTCACTTGAGGTGGTAAATAGGTTGCTGTTTATTCTCTTGCCAGGAGGACTATCTAGACTAGGCTACTTATAAATGTTTACGAATATTTTATTTATTTATTTTTTCCAAAGATCATATTCGGGGCTAATTAAATATCATCCGAGGCTTTAGCCCCGAACATAACAGCATAGTGACGCCACTGGTCAGACTCACAACAGAAAAAGCAAAAACAAAATGTAGCCTATACTGAAACCACTAAAGCACATCTAGAAAAAAAATATATATTTTTATTAATTAATTTTACGTTTGGTTGGATTTACATAGGACCCTTGATAAATGCACACATGGTTGAAAGTCTCCCGTTGTTATCCCTAACTCTGCAAACAAACTGTTTAGTATCTTATTTGTATTGTATTCGTTTTGTCAAAACATTAGGCAAAAAAAGACAGCTTCAGTCTGTGAAATACTTATGAACCAGGGAAGTCCACTGAAGGAAGGAGCCCTCACACAGCAGTGTATGCAGTGGAAGGTGAACAGAAGTAGGCATTTAATGAAAAGTTTACAAAACACAACAGAAAGCAGAAAATGTTTAGGGAGAAATATACCTGGATCTGGATCGATAATGTGGGTAGTGGATGAATTTTAATGGAAATTTCAACAATAGCAATGGGTTCAGTAAAAAAGTTAATGTTTTTGGTATCTTGCTAACAAATGGACTGAATACATTTTTGACCATTGTCAATTCATGATTCAAAAAAAGAATTTGTTAGGATAAAAAGTCGCAGACATATTTACCTGTTAGTTGTAAGTGATTAAGGGAAATTAATCTCAGAATGTATTTTCGCCCTGTCGCTTCTGATTAGAGCATTATTTGGAGAATAATCTATCTTGCCATATTACAATTATGGAGTTTCAGAATAGCCACTTAAACGTGCTTAGTTGATAAAGTAGGTTGTAATGTAATAAAATAAAGGTATTGCAAGTCTTGAATATCGCTCCAAAGCAAGGACGATAAATCACAGGAAACGAATTCCTGCTCCGAACTGGACTCCATCACAGATCCTGTTATAAAACAAGAAACAACATATTGGTGTAAAAACAGATTGGAGAGTGCATGGAGCAGAATGACTACCGCTCAATTAGAAGAAAATCCTTCTTGATCACTCGGGGATAAAATCAATTGTCAATAGGGTTATGTATCATTTTGCAATGTTCTAAATTAGAGGCCCCTATGTCTTATCTGCCCTGCCTTTTACTTAGTGACATCACAAGGGGATAACTGTTGATAGATAGATATAGATATAGTGTTGGATAGATAGTTGATGGATAGATCCATCCACCGGCATACCCAAACACCTGGCCACTCACATCAGGTGGTAAACAGGGGCCCTTTTAGTGTTTAACCATATTCTGGCCAACTTTCATATCCCACCATCACTTTTTTCTAATGTTGATTAGAAAAAAGGGTCGGCTTAGCTCAGGAGGTACATTAGTTGTCTTGGTAGTTCGATCCCCAGCTCCTTCTAGCTGAGTGTTGATGTGTCCCTGAGCAAGACACTTAACCCTAACTGCTCCTGGCTGGCTGTCGCCTCGCATGGTTGACTGATGTAGGCCGGCTCAGACTACAACCGATTCTCAGACATCCCTCCACGATTTAACAGGTCACACTATACGATCCCAGAGCCAGGAAATCGGGCGTTGTCTCGTCGGAAGACTGGCCACACTACACGATTCTAGGGTGCGATGCTCTTTACTTTGTATCATTCACGTTTACAAGATATTTAGAAAATCAAAGGTTTAGAACTGACATAAATGTTTTTTACATTTTTGTCATAAAGGTTCCAGTAGTTTTTATATCTGCTCAATGCAGCAACTCCTGACAGTAGGTCTAGTTGCGTTGCGAGTGACATGAGCGATGTAAATATACTGCCGCATTTCAACCAAAGTTGTCTCCATTATGTTGTTTCATTTTCTCTCGTTTTCTTCATTAGCTTTCTTCTTCTTGCTATTGATCGCATTCATTTTTTGTAGTAGTTACTGTGTACTCAGCGTAGTGCAGTGTAGTCAGTTGGTAAACACTGAGCTCCAGCTGTTCGTAGGGTTCCCTCACGCAACTGGGGGCGGGGTTCCCTCATGATAGCTACGTCATGCGATTCCCCAAAAAATTCTGACATGCTAAACTTTTCGTCGTGGGGCTTTCGAACGTCGCAGACGAAAACGTAGCAGATCGCAAGCATGTCACATTACAAGACCTCGTCTCGTCGCCGACCTGTCAAAAATCGTATACGATTCGCAAATTTGTCTGCGATGAAAGAATTGGGGCAAAATCGGGCTGAAATCGTGTAGTCTGAGCCGGCCATTAGTCGCTTTGGATAAAAGCGTCTGCTATATGCCCTAAATGTAAATGATTGTTTACAGCTAGTGGTGAGTTATCTTAACACCGTACTTGTCTCCACTCTGGACTCCCATTGGGATGCAGTAGTTGAGCTCCAGCCGGGCAATGTTTCCCAGCCGCAGCAGGACGCCTGCTCCGTACGACCAGCGTATGCACTCTGCAAGCTTGCTCAGATGGGCTTGGGGGCCTTCACCTGAGCACAAATTCAAATGATAATAAAAAAAAAAATGAAAAACTAAACTGCTCAAATATAAGACATTCGATCGCCAGAAACAAAGACTTACAATCTGAGCTCTGGAATGCGTAAATTATTAGCCCTGCGTTTCAACTTTGTTGTCCTATCTCAGTTTTAGAAAATAAGTAAAAGTAGTACTGCGTAACTTTAGTGGCATCTCTAAAATGGGTGACCTGAATGTACCCACCATAGTTGAGGTTACATAGATTCCCGGCGTTGAGGAAGAAGTGTGTTCTGAAGAGGTCACCGAAGCCCCCCTTGCCTGGTCTGAAGGGGAGGGGCGTGTAGAGATGGAGGCCCCCAGCCCAGTATGCCTCCCCTCCAAGGTAGTCACCTAGTAATGCAAAAAAAAGTGTTGCAATCAAGATCAAAACAGCATTGTGAACAGCTTATTTTTCTGTAAGGGTATTTAAGCTAGTAGTGCATATACTACTATATAAAAACAATAATATTAATAGCAAAAATATATCAAATCCCCATGAAATAACTCCATTGTATTGAGTTTGCGTACACACACACCAAAAATTATGCAATGAATGGCGTGGATTTTCAAACTGTGATATTTGTTATATATTTTAAACTCTGAAACCCCACTCTGCTGGTGAAGAGAGTTGCTTTCAGGTATTCAAAGCTCTATTTCCAATCTTCCATTTCTTTAACATACTGAATAATCTGAACTAAGTCAAGCCAAAAGAGGAGCATTCAACCACAGGATCAGTATGTTGTTGTTTGGCTCTTTAGTGTCTAGACATCAAGCACCCACATGCCCAGAGCATGTCAAGTATGAATGGCTTTCCCTTTCCAGCCATTTATACATTACCCATACAAAAAAGAGGCATCATGGGGCCGCTTAGTGGAAAACTATATAGGCACTGTTCCAGATGCTGCACCTCTTTACTTTTCTCTCCCTCCCACTCCCATCTTCTTCAATCCACTTTCCCTGTCCCGTCCATAAGGGCATAAAACCCCGTACAAAATGGGCTTACCTTTACTCTGTGGGCCCATGCTATACATGCTGAAACCTCGGACACTCGTGGGTCCACCAAGATAGAACCTATCCAACACAATCACACGGCCACTTGACTTATCATTCAAATTCTTAAATATAAAACATCACAGTTAACACTGATGCTTGTGGGACTGATGTCAGTTATCTGTCTGTGATGCTTCCGGGACTGGTATTCTAAGTGTTGCCTGTCTGTGATACATGTGAGGCTGGTATGGTCATTTACCTGTCTGTGATTCTTTTTGAAATGGTATCATCAGTTTTACTGGTCTGGGATACTTGTGAGACTGGTGTTGTCATTTATCTGTCTGATTCTTTTGGTAATGGTATTGTCCGTTTTACTGATCTGTGATACTTGTGGGACGGGTATTCTCAGTAACCGGTCTGTGATACTTTTGAGAATGATATTGTCAGTGTTACCTGTCTGCAATGCTTGTGGGCTGATCACCGATGGGAAGCAGCAAGCCACCCCATAGCGAGGTTGACAGAACCTGAAGAGGAAAGAGGTAAAGACTCCACTGAGAGGACAGTCGACTTGTGTGCTTCATGTATTAAGGGTGGAGCTTTTACCAGAATCTAAACCTTTCAAGCTAGACATAAGCAAAAACATGTAGGAGTATAAAAATATATACATAAAAAAACGGTACATATTGTTTTATATTTATATAGTGGAATGTTTTGCTCTTGGCCTGTTAACGACGGTGTTCTATTAAAAACTAGTATTAGAAAGAACTATCAGAAATAACCTAAATACTCCCTTATGTTATTTTCATCTAAAAAATGTAATAAAAAGAAAACTGACCTGCTAGGTCAGTTAGCAATAGTTATTAAGGTCACTCAGGAATTAATGTTTAAAAATAACCTCTCACTCAAGAATCTTTGTATAAAAATGACTTCTCACCGAGTCCCAGAAAAGACTTTTGTTCAATTGAATCTCAAAGTCTTCCTTCAGGAAGCGAGCATCTCCACCAAAGTAACCTGCCAATTCCTGCACCATCAAAATGAAACATGAGCATGGTATGCAATAGTCAATGGGCTTGTTTTTTAGATCAAAACATTTGCAATAGAACACCAACCTGGTGAACCTTGAAGAGACCTCCTTTCCTCGGCAAGATGGAGGAGTTTCTGGTATCAATGGCCATTGTGTGCTGAAAAGAGGAGAATGCATTTATAACATCTATAAAACTCCTGGAGGTAATTGTCAAAATAATGGCTAAACACATGGCTAGTGAAAACATTGAGTTTTAAGTTTTTTCTTTATCCCTTTCAAGAGAGTTGGGTGCCTTCCACCATCATTAAGAACATGACCTCAACAATGAACAGGACTGATAAAAAAAATCTGTCCTGTTCGTACCTGTTAATGCATTACATTAACAGATACAAATTGACACGTCTACAGCAAAACACAGGGAGAACGTGCCGATAGTGACGACTTGAGGGAGTGCCCGCTCTCCTCTCGGACAGCGAAAGATGCAGTCCGTGCCAGGCAGCCAAGCTCTCTCCACACACCCTCCCACTTGAGGGTGTGGTTGGTCCTCCACACGGGGAACTGGTACCGGAAAAAAGAGAGGACAGGTCCACAATGATAGTGATTACAATTTGAACTTCTTCCAGCAGCTCCCATTCAACATTACCATTTCAATCAAAATCACAACAGAAATCGATTATTGGAGGAGGAGATTAAGAGATGTTTGCAAGGACAAAGCTTATGTAAATTCACAAAACAATTTACACTAATTTCTGTGGAGACGCCTCGATCGGTCTCCCTCAGTGAGCTCCATGGAAACTGTCCTGTGACTTTGTATAGATTGACAGAGACGCTGAAAGTGGAAAGAAGAAAATAAAAAGTAAAGACAAGGAAAATATAGCCAGTCTCCACCTTGCAAGTCCGCAGATAATCTGTGGATAACTCTTGGGGCGTTTGCAAAGGATGAGCCTCTGGAAACAACTTTTGAGCTGGAATGATTTGATCTCTCTAACCGAATAGCAAAATATCATCAAAGATACTACATGGCTTCTGACTGTATCATTTCTTTCACAGAATATTGTTTGAATGTGAAGAAAGAAAATGTATACATGATTTATAACACCATCATGGCCTAATTTTTGTGTTTTTAAACCTCCAAA
Organism: Melanogrammus aeglefinus; assembly: GCA_900291075.1. Lineage (NCBI taxonomy): Eukaryota > Metazoa > Chordata > Actinopteri > Gadiformes > Gadidae > Melanogrammus > Melanogrammus aeglefinus. Next base: position 169,170 of record OLKM01001036.1, on the reverse strand, counting down.
ATTAGGTAGAAAGTTCTGATAATATCCAAACATACTTGCGTTCGAAGTGCCCTGCTTGAGGTTTAAAGAAAGATAGGCCATAGGACGTTTCTTTAGTGCCGTAAGAGAACTGGAACGTCAGCCTCTCTGCGCGACCAAATGTATTTGGGAGCTTCAGACCCAGTACCTGTAATGTATAGATCATACAAATGTGTAGAACATACAGAGAAAACCATACATTTCCCTTACTTTTGTTCTTGTGTGATTCCTGTTCAAATCAAGTCATGGACCATGGTGGAACTACATACCATGCTTCCTTCATTGTTGCCCACCATGGTGTTGTAACTGCCTGTCATGCGCCTGAGCTCTGTCACCTCAAACGTAACATCCAAACCGTTGGGAAGGGCATCAACTCCTGAATGGAATCAAAAACTTGAGAAAATATGTTGCAGCATACACACAGCTATCCTCAATAGTTTTGCAGTGCAGCCTCAATCTAAGCACAAATACCTTTCAGAACACTAAATAACAAAAACGATTCTTATAAGAAAATCAAGTCGGTCTCAATATACCTTGTGAGGTGTCAATGACAACTTCCACTTTTCTGAAGATACCAAGACGCAGCAGTCTCTGTCTGGCTTCATGAGACCTCTTCATTACCTGGAATAATAACATCTAGCTGAATCAGCTCATGTTCCACCATGTGTCTAGAGATATTTAGAGAAGGGTCTGGAGTCATACTTGGTACAATGGATGCTCACGTCTATTAGGTTCTTTGCTCGAAACACCTCGGAAATTTCATAAGTCAGGAAGTCTTCCTTGGTTTTTCCCAGCCCATCTATGTGGACTTTTTGAACTACTACCTGCAGGAGATAAAGATACGAGTTGTCTATTGTTTTCGACAATATCAGAACGTTGCTTATGTATTATCTGCTCTATGGAAATTAGATGTTACATATGATATTACATTTTTGTTTTCAAGAACTTCTTGCTTAGTTTCCTTCTCAACATCTGACGCTTTCGATGTCATCGGCATGAACACCCAGCTCGGGTCCCTTCATGGGGAGAGGGTCAAGGCTCTACAAGACAAAACATGTGATGTCGTTTTCTCTACATCTGCACATAATATACAAAATGTATAACTTAAGATAAAGCACGCTACGACATTGTTTCGACAATTGACAGAAATGCTTAGGTTAATCGCTGAGGTGACTTTACAATAGCACACAACTCTCGCTGGCATACCGTATGTCTGCTTTATCGAGGTCATGCTTTAATTTCTTAATATTTGTCTTACCCTTGCGTGGACGGCCCCCATGGTTGGATCTGCAGAACAGGTTATTATTTGTACTTAATATTTGTGGCAGCCGGTTATGATATATAATTTTTTATTTTAGTAAGAAAACGGTAAAGTCAAATCAACGGAGGACGCCATGACATTTTTTTGTAGCCACGCCCTCTTAAGGTGGTCATTCAAGATTCACACCATCATTGTCGAACAGTGTCTCATCTCCGACATCTCTGACCCAAGACACTGTCAGGAAATATAAAACTATTCGTACGATATATATATAAGCCTATATACATAATATAATTGTTTAGAGATTTCGAAGGGAAGATGACAGATGAAAGAAATGTTACAATTTATCATGACGTACTTTAATCATTTATTGTTATTGATTTGACAACAATATCACATTGCAGTTATAAACTTAACATAGAACCGAACCAACATCTTCAAAGAGTAGCATAACATTACCGAAAAACACAACATCTAATTGCAAGATTCTTCGTATGTTGCTGAGCTCTTCTGTAGACCTTTCCTCCTGGATGCACATATAACAAAACAATCAGAAAACATGAAGGTACATACATTTCTCGGTTATATTTTCCTGGAAGTGCACTTACGCTTCTACTTTGAACGTCTCGCGCGATATTTTATCGTGATCTCCCCCCTCCGGACACTCGTTTATTTTGGTTACCCCTAAAGTGATCAATGCTGCGAGATGGATACGGAGAAAACTTTTGTTATGTTAAACATGAAATGAATTGCAGTTCTGTTTTGCATTCGTCAGGTGATGAAATATAATTGAATGCAAATATATTAAACCTCAACGCACCTTCCTTGTATTGTTCATATGAGACGTATCCCTCATTAGTTGGGTCTAGGATTCCAAATACGGAGTCCAAGTTGGACTCATTAAAAAGACAGGGGCCCTGTGTATGGTTATCTTTTGAGTCCTTCAGCTGCCCGAGGTAGTCAATAAGAAAATCTTTCGGATCCTCTGTAAAGAAAATATTATCCGAAGCAAACATTTTAAATGTATATCACACATGTCATGTCTCACATACGTTTACACCTGCAGTCCATAATCGATGGATATAATAAGATGCCTATCTGATTACATCGATCGTTCGTGGATACACAATAATCCATGGATGACAAGATAACACATGAAAATAGATTTAACCTGGTCTGTTAAATAAACAAACTGCTCGTCAAGTTGTTCATGAGTTCGGCAATTTTGTGCTTTTCTAGATATTTAGCAGCTTCTTTTGCTCTTGGGGTCGCCATCTTTACTACTGTTTGTTGTGGTTGCTATGGTACCCGGGGGTTGGAGTCTGGCCCACCGCTTGAGTAGAAGGGTCGGGACCAGAGCTATTTAAATTTGCTCTGGTGGGGACATCAATACGGAATATAATGATACTTATTCTATATTTTATATTTTGGGTGATACTTATGTGATACTTTTTTCCGTGTATAACAGTTTTATTGGACAGGCTGTCCAATAAAATCGCTAATATACGATAAAAGTATCACATAAGTATCACTCTAAGTTATGCTTGAGCTTGTTAAGTCTCCACTTTTGCACGAATTTACCAAGACCTGCCATTACCAAAAGTTGTAAATAAGACAACCTAGGAAATACAGTATGACTCACTTTCACAGGATGAAACAAGTTAGTACAAGACAGACAATGTATTTATTAATTCATAGTAAATTATGATGATTATCTTAAGGTACGTAGCATTGACAAAATTGCAATTTTACCGAAGCCAGCTAGGTCCCCTAACTGTTTTGGTCGTCTAACTGAGAGGGATAAAAACAAAATCTGCAACACATTCATTAAATATAAAATATATCCACTTGAATCATGTCCATCCCTGAGATCATAGAGCATATGATCAGTCAGGTTTCTCTGCAGAGTTCATCTGCTGCTGCAGGGAAGCAGCCTCCTCCTTAAGTCTGTAGCCAAGCAGTTCTGTCCTCAACTCGCCGGGCCTGGGTGGGATCTCAGGAATACTCTGGTGGATGATGACAGGCAGGGAAGCACACTCCTCCTTAAGTCTGTAGCCAAGCAGTTCTGTCCTCAACTCGCCGGGCCTGGGTGGGATCTCAGGAATACTCTGGTGGATGATGACAGGCAAACACACTGTACTCCACATTTACCCAAGAGTGTTAAATTATATCAACGTGCAAATTAACCTATTTCCTCGAAACCAGATTCCTTTGGGTTACAATTACGACGAATCATAATGTTTTTTCAAGGGATTTATTCATTATTATGAGTATAAAATAGCAATAAGTGAAGTGTATGGTATATTGAATCTTCTACATGAATATTTTCTGACTGGGTCACATTGTAATACTCACTAGGTCAGGAAGGTAGTATTGGTGCACAGCCTGTGCTCCTGCGAACATAGCAAGGACACTGGCCCCAAACATCCTCAGGTAGCGAGGCCAAGACACACCCGCTGGCATTATTGGGGTTTGAATTTAACCTGCGAGGGAAGAATGGCATGACGCAATGCAATGTAAATAAATATTGATAGGAAAGGTAGCTTAGAGGTCATGACTTGTAAGTATATTCCCTGATTCCATTGATTACAGCCAGTGTAAAAAAAACCGGCGAGTGTAAAAAAACAAACAAAAAACACGCATAGTAAAACAGCAATATTATTGTAGCCTTGCCTTTAATTGAAATAGAAATGATGTAAAAGAAACCCAACTTCACAGTTCACAGCTTGCTTTACAAGGTATTACCTATGGTTATTGTATTCAAGCATGAAATGCATGCTCATCGATATGATCCGACGGTAGGTCTTGAGGTATATCGTAGGCTAATAAGTATGAACAGGATCACAGAGTGACCAAAAACCGGCACATGCCAACACGTTTTAAGTACATCAATATTCGCTTGCTCATTTAATTACCATCTCAATAGCTACGTTTCCAAAATGTCTAGGGTAAAATGTTTATGTCAAAATAAATATTACCTCGCTTTCTTCAGAAAATAAACAAATGTCACTGTCAGGCGGAACCTACATGCTTCCGCCGAGGTTAAATTCTACTCCGTAACGCTCAGTTCTTCTCCAATCAATTCGTGGATACGTGTCAATACAAACGCACTCTGTCGCCACCGTGTGTCTCTCCCAGGTAGCATACATTTTTGGCCTAATATTCATTTATATTTGTATTTATATTATCAAAGAGTTATTAAGTTATTCCGTAACTTTATTGGAGATTTTAAATTATAGTCTTTCTCTAAGAAGTGTATTTCTAAATTGTAATCAGTCTGAGTTTTGAATACTCCACGCCTATGGGTGGCGATATATTTATTTTACTCGCCAACGGGCTCATTAAACGATATGCTGGACGTTTAAATGGTCTTTGTTTTGAATGGGCTCGAACGTTGTCCCTTATTAAAAAGAACAAAAAATGTATGACAGGTACGTTATTTACGTGTTGATTTATTTTTATTCCTCCGTACTAAATAAATGAAAGTGGTATTTTTCGATGAAGACAGTTTGTGAGGCATGTAAAGCGGATAGAAGCTAGTAACAATACCTTCCACCAGCCGTCTTTGTACTACTGCGGTTAGAATTTGCAGACACTTCCTTTTGTCTAACGTTATTTCCAACATATCCCATCAATGTCCCACACTATGCTTTTACGTACAAATCTGTCAGCATAATCAATGTTAGTTTATTCAAGTATATCAACGATTAAGATGGAAGAAAAACAGTATACGTCACTGACGGTTCCTACGGATTATTTCCAACAGTGGTGAGTTGTCCTCGCCGAATCCGAATGTAATTCTGTTGGAGATCGGAAATCGTCCATTATTTTGTATTTCCATGAAGATAGCATGTCATGCATGACTATTATTTATATAGATATGCTCATCGAACATCATTTGTGAAGGCATCACTGGTTGTGAGTTGTCTTCGAGCAACATAGGACAATCCTCATTTGTTTATTGATTCTGGAAATTTCATAGCTGATCAAAACAACTATTTCGAGGGAGTGAAGGAACTATGGGGATTCATTTTTACAGGAAATGCATGCGAAAGTGTGGAAATGCCATACTGTTCATCTTTTTGCCTATTGTAAGAGATCTTTATCAGGTTAGTATTTTGAGCTCCAAATGTGCAATGATCACAATGTTGAGGGTGCATAAAGGGATGATGGTAGCTTGTCACCGTTTGTTCCCACTTCCAGTAAGGTGTGCATGTAGGCCTACTCAAAATCCTATCTTTCAACCCATCCCTCTTTTCACCTATTTGAATTTATTTTACTCTGGTTCAGAAAGTTAATTCAATCAATGATAGTTTCCCATTATCCCGTTTTAATGTCTTACTCTTCTGCTCGCCGACTATTCCCCCAGGTACCAGTCCAGCCAGCAGCACCCACAGGCCCAACACCTGATGCAGTACCATAGCATGGGCCAATACGCCGAAGGATCACGGGAGGAGCCCGTCATGACAGAGCTCTCTGTCCTCCGGGAACTCCCTTCATCTCACCAGGAGTTCCTGTCGCACCAAAGCTACTATCCACAGGGCTCCCACCAAGCAGAGCTTGACTATCACCACAACTTCAGGGAGAGCCAACAGCCTGCTTTCCAGCCCAGTCCGCATCAGGAGTTTCCAGGGCATCAGGAGGAGCCAGGGAGGGTTCACCAACAGCAACAACCTGTCGATCCCGCACCAGGTGAGTAAGCCTGCAGGCAGAAGCAGCCTCCCCCACTGACTCCCAGGTCACCGGATCATTGTAAAGATACAACATGTTATGCACATTTTCAGTACCTAAATAATGAACACAACAATCGGTAACTGCCTTAGACCTTTTTCACTTTGGTTATCTGGGTGGGGAAACCCTTCTTGAATCTTGGAAACCATGAAAGCTCAGTGCAATAGTTTTAGTTCTGCTCCCCATTTCCATTGTTGGATCACGGTTTCCCCAAAGTTTCTAGAAGGTTTCCAAACCCAACTTATCCCCACCCAATATGGCCTCTAGCTGAATCAGGTACATAGCATGTCAATAGTTGGACAAATGTTCATATAAAAACAAAGAAAGCAATCTTTGCGGCCATCTTCTGAACATATGTTAATTCTCCTAGCCGCACCCCCGGGCAAGAGGAAGCGGGGCCGGCCTCCAAAGCAGCAATCGGAGGAAAGCAAGATGCAGCCGGTGGAGATGAGTGAGGAGGAGGCCGCTAAAAAGGCCAAGAGAGCCCTCAACCGCTTCAACGGCATGTCAGTGGCTGAGGTCATGGCCAAAACCTTGCCGGATGTTATTGCCTACAATCTTGACATATTGATAGTAAGTTATCTTGTGCGGATGCATATATTTATTTCATTTAGCAAAGAGTGGTCTATTTCCAGCTAAACTACACAAGGAGGTGCAGATGGCGGTGAAAAGGTGGCTCTGGTACTTTGACTTTGTGCACGCCAGTGCCGAGGTCCTGTTCACAGAAAATGTCGGCTGTCCAGTAGGTCTGCTATGGTAACACCTTGTCTTTCCTTAGATTGGAATCAACCCGGGACTGCTGTCAGCCTTCAAAGGACGCCATTACCCCAATCCAGGAAACCACTTCTGTACGTCCTCTAATGCAGTTTCATTACATTGTTTTGATCATTTGTACTTGGTAATATCTATGTACATACCAGTAAGTTCAAACAGGTTGCTGTAAAGTAGTTGTGCAAGTGCAAAAGCTGACCACCCATGTTTTCACAAAATTAATGGAAAGTGTTTGATGTAAACTAAGAAGAAAGTGTTGTGGAAAAGCACACTACCATTTAGAAGTTTTTAACATGCTGGCATTCTTCTTTTTACTCATTTTCTAAAATCCTTGTGGTGTTAAGAGGCCGTGAGACCCATTTGCACAGACTCTTGTCTTGACCGCTCAAACGGTTAGTTTGAATAGATATCATGGACTTATGTTCTACACTCATGCTGTTCCCAGGGAAGTGTCTGTTCCTGTCAGGTCTGTCTGACGAGCAGCTCAACTACATGCACGACGAGAGTCTCCCGGAGAAGTACGGCATCGGCTTTACCAACATGGTGGAGAGAACTACACCAGGAAGCAAAGACCTGTCCAAGTAAACCAATAAGTATACTAGGCGTAGGCGTGTTACGGCCACTGTTTTTGTTAGGCTGAACAAGCTTAAAGTGTTCCGGCTTTGTTAAAAAACTGTTCTAGAAATTTCATAGGTGTGGAAATTTCTGAGTTTTGGGTTTTCATGCTGGAATTTGGTACCATCATAGACAAACAGCCAATTTAGTGACTTATTGATATATAAAGATTGTTGATAAATATTGAATGGTTTGTTTTTTTACAGCAAGGAGATTCGTGAAGGAGGTCGACAGTTACTTGACAAGCTTCAGAAATACAAGCCACTGATCGCAGCGTTTAATGGGAAATGTAAGAATACTCTTCAAATGTTCTGATGATTTAAGGCAGAGCGTCTTTGAGTGTAATCTGCTGTTTACTGAGAACGTTTTTTTCTTTTATTTTTTTAACAGGCATCTATGAAATCTTCTGCAAAGAGATTTTTGGGGTAAAGGCAAAGAATCTTGAGTTTGGCCTACAGCCATACAAAATCCCTGAAACCGGCACGGTACGTAAATGGGCAACAGCCGACAGATGAAACAGATGGACCAGTATAAGGGTCTCACTGGGGTGGAAACGTGTTAACTTATGGGCATGTGTCTCTATGGATAGGTGTGTTACCTGATGCCCTCATCGAGTCCGCGCTGTGCGCAGTTTCCTCGGGCTCAGGATAAGGTGCATTTCTACATCAAGCTGAAGGATCTTCGCGACCAAATCAAGGGCAAGGGCAAGCCAAGCCTTGAAGTGACGGAGACAGAGTACTCCTTTGATCTACAGCTGGCAAAGGGTACAACCGTTTATTACCCATTATTTTAGCCATCTAAATGAGCGTTTAAGTGTGGCTGTGTTTTTGTTTTATTTGAACGATACTTATTTGGTCCGTTGCAAGTTTGGCCCAATATATCTTCCTTTTGTTTCCGGTTTGAATCGGATTGCTTTGGCAGAGGACGCCAAGAGAATGTCAATCAAAGAGGAGCAGGTGGACCCAGAGTATGAGAACTGTGACCGGGGACGTGAGGAGGCGAGGCAAGGCCCCAGCCACTGCAGTATCTCCAATGCCAAAAAGGAAGGTGAGTGGTGCTAATGCAAAGTAATCTATGACATCAACACTGAGGACCACATTCAGCCCTATATTAAACTCTGCCAATGAGCATCACATGGTTCTTCCTTCCAAAGAACTAGCTTTGGCATCTTGGTATCACTGTTACGAAGATGATTTCATGTGTTTAATATTTGTCCATCAGTTATCCTTAAAGCCATTTGCTGCCTGTTGTGAGAAGTTAACATTGTCATTTGGGTTACAATACTTTTCCCCTGCACCTTTTGTAGCCTAGGAAGGAACCTGTCCATGATTAACGGTCATGCAACCCTTTGACATCTTCAGTAACGCCTCTGTGACGCCTTCCTTCCAGAGCCTGACCGTAAAGAGATTGCGGCAGGTCACATGACATGTAACCCGTGGACTCCACAGTCGTTTGTGGAGCAGATACCGGATATCAACTGTGATAGCAGCACCATACCTCAACCCCCGGTTGAGGGCAAGACGTTTTAAGGACACCAATGTAATGGAGAATAGGTCATAGGGGGGTCATACCTGTGATGATTCGTCATGTCTGCATGTGTCACACAAGGGGGGGCGGCCAACAGTGCCTGGACTTCCACGTCTTTCAGACAAAACAGTTTGTATTCTTGGTGTTTTTTAGTATTATAATTTATTCCATTTCGTACCGCATGTGTGTTTTTTCGGTGACTTATTTTTATATCTTGGGGGAAAAAACTGGGATTTTATTATTTGTATCATGTATAATTGTGTAACTGTGCTCCGGAATTTCGGATTTGTGATTGCGGAGCCATTAAATACCTTCTAATGTTCAACCTCAACTTTTATGCGATTTATTAACGTTTCTACCTGAAGTTAAAAAGCAAGGCAATTCATTTCTATGTCCTGCCTTAATTGTTTTTGAAATATTTATATCTGAGAAAAAGTTGTTCATTTAATTATCACATTGTTTGGCCTGAGATAAAGAATGATCTTGTTAGAAATGTATCCGTGTACCAAAGACATAAAAGTAAGTAGAATACTTACTTAAAAGTAGAATTTAACTTCTCTCTGCTGAGCACATCTCAGTCTGTAGTGTGGCCCTGGAAAAGAGAGGTTGTCAGTGGCATATATTTTATCACTTTTTATTGTTAATCAAGTAGATGAGATAAAACTTAGAACTGGTGCTTTGGTGAAGGTTGGTTTAGCAAAAAGGTTACAAAAAGGCCCTGCTACGGCAAATTGTTACCTGGATTTGTTTAGCGTCGCTATGTTGAAGTGATGAACCAGCTCATGCGCAAGCATTGGTAGATAACGGACTCCATTTTCCTCCTGACTATATTTTTCACTACGTTATTGCGTAAATAATGTAATGCATGTAAGCAGGGTTCGAGTTATGATTCCATCTCTGTGTTGACGGGGGGGGGTGGGGGGTGAGACGTGAGAGACCTTACCAATAACTCGTAAATAAGTACCGTTTCGCGTCGGTGTCCGGTTCGCCCTGTCTGGGCTTATTTTCCCGATAATGACCGGCGTTCTATTATCCCTTACTTAACGTCAACAGTAATCTCTATGTGGAAGGGAAAATAGCCTTATTTGTAATTACAATATTATGCTGCTGTATTTTCAGAGACCCCAACAGATATTTGAGTTTGCATGCTTTCATGAAGCAGGACCTCTCTGGGAGCTCAGCTCCCACCTAACTCGAATCCTGCATGTGAGCCTAACCCTTTTTATCCAATACATGCCTTTTGAAAACAAAATTATACAAAGAAAATGGAAACGTTTTGGAAAAAAAAGTGTAATGCAAGTGTAATGCCAGTTTGAATAAAGGCCATACATATAAAACGAAAACGGTATTTGGGATTGAGGTTAGTTGGACATTTTCTCAAAATATACATCGTGTAGGAAGCATTTACATATTTGTCGTTGTTTATTGATATCGCACACTGCATCATCAATCATAATTCACAACTGATTAGGCTACTCACTTTCCCGGGTGCCCATGTCACTTTACTCTTTTTTTGATTTGACTAGAGCCTTATTTTCTATCTCAATGCTTGCATTGAATATACAATGAAATAATAGTATAAATACATACTTTTTATTTCTTAATGAATTTGTTTATTCAATACGGTTGTATACCCTGATATGTGGGGTGCACTGTGAACTACAACAGGAGGTAGGCTATACAGCTAACGATTCCGTTTCTGACCAAGATAGAATTTATACCCTGGATCTGCAACTAATTAAAAAATAAAAAATATATAATGTTGTGCTACTTTCAAGACGGATATATATATATATTATATATATATATATATATATATATATATATATATATATATATATATATATATATATATATATATATATATATATATATATATATAATCTTTATATCTTCTACTCTATCCATCATATCTATATATATATATATATATATATTATATATATATATATATATATATATATATATATATATATATATATATATATATATATATATATATATATATATATATATATATATATATATATATATATAAAAGATATTTATATACCGGTATGCATTATTCGCTTTGTTGATGTTTCGATAACGCAACATAGTCTCACAACCAATGAAAAACGGCCTGGTGCCTTTTAAACGCAGTTTAAAAGTCTGCCCAGGATAAACCAATGTTGAAATAAAAACGGGGATGTGTGCGTGTCAATATTTGCAAAGCGTTTTGTTTATCTCGCGGCATTGCAAATGCACACATTTACCAAACATAACTGCTTCACATTACACTTCATAAATTGCAATTTGTAATGATTGTTCAATTGCAATAGACAGTAATTTTACTTGGTACCCCTAATTCGCCGACTTGGATTGTTCCGATGTCAAAGTTGACGGGCTACCCTGTCACGTCTTTGTTGGGTCGCTGTACCTTTTCCAATGTAATCAATAGTGCGGAATTAATGAAAATTGTACAATTCTTTACAAAGACGGCTACAATTCAACATTAGCTCCAACAGGTATGTTTATATTTTTTCATAATGGTATTTAATGTCGATTAATGATGAAAACCGCACGGATAGCAATAGCGTAGCCGCTCACTCAATACGCTAATATAGCCGACTAGCTGCTGGCTACGTCAGCTAGCAGCCGGTTGGTGCTCAACTCACAATCAGTTGGATGTTACATACAAAGATTGGTTTAATACTTCTTTGTTATTCTGTAACCAGATCATTCGTTAGGAATGCTTGCGCTGGTTTATCTGAGGTGAATGCACGTTTAAATGATAGCCTATCCCAAATCGTTGTTTGGTGTTAGCTTTATAGCCTAGCATTGATGAAAGAATGGATGGACAATACATTTTAGGTACCCACTTAGAAATACCCACCAAAAGTGTTCTTTAATCACCACCCTTTCTCGGTTTTTTCTTTGCACACCTTGATTTAATTGTTTTGGCACATGCATTCTGTTTCATGCACTGGCGAATTGTTTATGCAAAAGCATCTGTACATCATCAAACTATGTGTCCTCAACATGAATATTGATTTATTTAACAAAGTCAAACCAACCTAAAGATGGAGGAAAAGCTGTATGGATCACTGCCTGTCCCCTCGGAATATCTTCAACAGTGGTGAGTCCCATTCCCAGCGCAACGTGGCCCCACAGGACACAGTTCTTTGTAGAAATCCTTTTTGAGGCCCAGTGTTATTAAAATGAAATGGAAAGCATGTGCACCTCATCCCTTTTTTTCATTTATCCCATTGGTAAATTGCATTCTGGATTGTGATATTAATAGGTGTGCCTTGTGTTGTGTTTGTCATGGGCCTGATGCAGCAGAACCTTGAAAGACCTTTGAATCGCTTGGAGTTTGAACAATTGTAGGGTTTATAAATATGTCTCTTTTAAGATGTTGAGGAAGAAGTCATAAGTACAGATGAGTCGTATATATACATTGATAGTCCTGTGAATGGATTTCTGTGTGAACCTTTTATCCCATAAGAATGCATAATATGGTCTGTACTGTTTATCCTTATTTTCTGAATTGCCAAGTTATGTATATACCCACTGTATATATAAATATTGCCCCGTGTTATAAATGAATGCACAAAATAAAGTTGATGTACAAATTCTTTGATACCTGGTGCACCTGTCCTGGAGCTGTGTCTTTTCTCTGGTTTGACAGTATTTCCGCGGAGCCTCACTCACTACTGTAGCTCCTACCGACCCGCTCATGCCTGTGTGTTGTACCCCCGGCTCTACAGGATTCAGTCGACCCAGCAGTTCCAGGCGCTCCAGGCCCAGTACTCCGGGTTCAGTCCGCACCACCACCCCCACTATCCAGAAGTGCCGGCAGGAGAGCAGGCGACGGCACACATGGCTGCTCACCCGGAACCCTGATGGGTCAGCAGGAGCCCGCCAACCCAGCAAAACGTACGGAGAATATCATCCTACACAGGGTTCTTGTTTTGTGTGTGTTCAAAACAAGGATGCATATGCTGGTGTTTGGACACATCAGCTCAGTACAGGAGTTTAGTGTTATTTGATCAAAAACGAAACATCAGTGGTATCCCCCTATTCAGATGGTACATGTTAGGCATGTCAGACATCAATAAGATCATTCTTTGCATGTTTTGTTTGTTGTTGAAGATATTTTGCATTAGTAATGGTCTGGAGGAAAGTGAGTTCTTTTAATGCCTGGATTCTAATGATCCTAGTTGAATCATCAAACATTTAAAATAGTCCTGGTCATTATAAAACACACAGATCCTTCTTTTGAAATTGCATTTGAATTTGTTGGTTAACTTGACAAACCAGCAGTGTCTAGTGCTAGACAGACACAACATGATTCCAAGCTCAAAGCAGTAAGTCTTGCGAATACACTGTTGCCTCCGTATCTTGTAGCGTGACGCCATGTCAGAACCTGGTCTTAATGTGTGTGTCCGATGCTTCTGACTATGACAGGAATCGTGATCAGTAAATGGAACATGGCATGCCAGGTCCAGATTTGGAAAAGTTGTGTATTGTTTTAAAAAAACCTCTTTGGTCTTGCTTTGTAGCTCCAGCCAAAAAGAGAGGCCGACCAGCACAACCCAAGGAGCCCAAGGAGCCTAAACCCCCCAAAATCCCAAAGGCGCCCAAGCCTCCCAAGCCCCCCAAGGCGCCCAAAGTACCAAAAGCCCCCAAGGACCCCGCCGCCCCGAAGGCCAAGCCGGGTCCCAAGTCCAAGAAGGCCAAGGAGGGCGAGGCGGACGGCAAGCAGGAGAAAATAGACGATAGCTTCAAGAAGGTCAAGAGGAAAAGGGACCGTTTCAAGGGCATGAGCGAGGAAGAGGTCATGACAAAAACCCTGCCGGACCTGCTCGACTACAACCTGGACTACGTTATTGTGAGCATCTCCGTCCACTCGCCTGGCTGACTTAATATTTAGGGTGTTGTTCTCGACCAGTTCAAGTGGCCCTTAACTATTGAGGCTTGTGTTCTCTCCTTTCAGATTGGCATAAACCCGGGTTTATTGGCTGCCTTTATTGGACGCTGGTTCCCCGGTCCCGGAAACCACTTCTGTAAGTTCTCAGGTGTTTCTCTCTTTTTGAGAAGCCCTTCTATAATGTATATTTAGTTCATGATGTCCAGTAGCCTTTCCCTATTCTGCTAGAACAATTGTATTGTATTTGGCCTACATACTGCTCCATAAGAGTGCAGACCAACAGTTTGACATTTTGATGATGTGCCCACCTGTACATTTGGAAATGCGTGGAGTGAGTAGTGATGAGGTGTGTGAACCCTTGCAGGGAAGTGCCTGTTCCTGTCTGGATTCACAGATGAGCTGCTCAACCACACGGCCGACACAATACTGCCCACTAAGTACAAGATCGGCTTCACCAACATGGTGGCCAGAGCCACACCTGGGAGCAAAGATCTTTCCAGGTACCAGCGGGACTGCTACAAACATTGAGGATGGATCCTTACTAGTTCTGAACACCAATATAATCCAGTCCCATTTGTCATCAATTGTAAAATTATCGTACATCTAATGGTCATGTCGTCAGGTCACTGTTTTGGTTGTAAAAGTGATGATAATGTGACCGTTTTGTGTTGAACAGAGATTTTAACACCCGTTATCTATTCTTTTCGGGAAAACAGCACAGAGTTACGCGAAGGAGGCAAAATTCTCACACAGAAATTAATAAAGTACAAGCCTCTCATTGCAGTTTTCAACGGAAAATGTAAGTAAAAGTATTCTATAGCAGTCTCAAAATACATTCCCAATGGACATATTGTTTATGTATTGTATGCATTATCTAAAGAACCACAATTGTATCTTTCCCACAGGCATATATGAAATGTTCTGCAGAGAGATGTTTGGCAAAAAACCAAAGACACTCACGTTTGGTTTGCAGCCTCACAAGATTCCTGACTGTGATGTGGTGAGTACAGTGGGATATTGGGGACTGTATCGTAATTATTTCAAGGTCTTAATATTTTGGGCCCTAAAAAATATTTGGTAGCCCTATCATACTACATTTAAATTGTTTGCAAGTGCTCACAAGAGGCGTTGCTGCTAAAGTATGGGTAAACTACAGAAACCTCTCCATCCCAGCTTTCATAAACATGGGCAGGGCGAGATGGATAATATTGTCCACAAACTGTACACGCCATCTTGTTTCTATACGCCAGCTGGGTGGGGTATCTGAATGTTTCCCCCAACTCATTTTTGAACCAAGACGGTACCAAAATGGCTGCCGGGCAGATAGGAGCCATTTCACAGCCTTGCACACTTGAGTTCTGCGGGCCCACATGACCTCTCGTCTCTCCTACCTAGGCCCTGTATCTGATGCCTTCGTCCAGTGCCCGCTGTGCCCAGTTCCCCCGTGCCCAGGACAAAGTCCACTTCTACATCAAGCTGAGGGAGCTGAGGGACGAGCTGAAGGGAATCCAGAAGTCGAAAGAAATCGAGGAGGTCAAATACAGCTTTGACCTGGGACTGGCTAAGGGTAAGAAAAAGAAAGAGCTTTCTCCTGTGTTGCAGCATGTCCGGTCACGTCCTTTTTAGTGGGGCAGCTGAGTAACACCTAGGGACGTCATGGGATAGCCACATCCAAATGTATCGATCCGACCTGATGTGTAGTTCCCCTGTGAAAATGTACGCACAATCTGCTAATCGGTCGACTATTTTCGGCTCGGCCCAGTGGGGATGTGCAGAGCAGATCCCTTTACAGAGCAGCGCCTTCATGTCCCTTGTGTTCTGCGTCCCCAGAGGATGCCAAGAGGATGGCCATAAAGGAGGAGGCGTACGACCCCGGCTACGAGGACGCCTACGGGGGAGCATACGTTGAAGGAGGACCTGAAGGAGGCCCACCACCCCCCGGCGAGCCCCAGACCAACGGCCACTGCAACTTCTCAGCGGCTGAAAACACAGGTGACGTTGACCGATGCCGTACGCAACTGTAGCCCCGTGAACGTTGGACCCCGACGTTGGTGTTTATTCAAATTAGTTTCAATTCGATTTTAAACTAGAACACTTTCATCCCTAATCCTGACATTTTGGGGTGTTCAGAGGTGTCGCATGACATTCTTGGCCCCGTACACCAGCGTTTTCAAGAACCCTTCCATCTTCATTCAATAGTCACACACTTTAAATAAATGCACAACCCAACATATTAATCATACTGTTTGGTTAATAACTAGTTAGCCTGGAATTCCACATTTAATCACACAAAACATCTATGTGCTTTTTGTCTTCACTCAATGTCAGCAAACCATTTAGCCACTGTGTAATGGCTAACTTGTCTTGCGGACTTTCCTTGGCGTATAAGTTATTTGTTGAAATTGGGATGCTTGCTTTGTTCATTTATGTATTTGTCATTCCTGGATAAAGACAAGATAATTGCCATCAATACAATCAATATTGATTGATTGTATTGTAATCTTTACTTGGTAGACTAAACCTTCAATCTTTTGAAACTCATTTTCAAAACATAAACCACCAGTACAGTGGTAAAACGGCATGTAGTACTTTAAGCAATATAATGAAAACCAGTAGCTGGGTCAAGGCTTGTTGCCAATAATGGGAAGTACAGCAAATATAGAGGTAGGTTTAGGCAGACAAATGCGAAAAGTACAATACAATTTCTATTGAAAGGTCAGGGAGAACGGAATGAGAACGGAAAGACACCATTTCAATCGCCCCCTAGTGCCACAAGACATCGATAAAGACCATGTGTTTTATTAAAGGCACGCTAATTCCTTGGTGAAACCCTCTTATCTACAATAAATGATTGTAAATACCGTTTTAGTCTGCCAGTATACTGGATTATCTTATTATGGTGGTTTCATGTGATCAAAAACAAAACGGCAGTCATATTTTGTGGTAATGACTAAGAAGTTGCTTCTTGATCGTGTTAAGGTCACTCAGAGTGAGTGCATCAGCTTTACATACGAGGTGTAGTTTGAGCAGATGAAGGAGAACACGACGTGGGGGAAAGGAGAGCTGTCTGACACTGCAGGTGTGTTTCCATCTGTTGTCCAGAAGCTGCAGAGAAGGCCACAACGTCCCAAGCGGCGGGCGGGGCAGAAGGCCAGCTCCCAGATGGCCAGTGGATGACCCAGTCGTTTGCCGATCAGATCCCTGACATCGGGGGTGCGGCGGCGGCGGCGACTGCTGCAGCAGCAGCAGCAGCAGCAGCAGCAGTGCCGGCGGCGGCGGCGACGACGGCTGCCCCCACGACAGAGCCAACAGCTTAGGGAGCAGGGCCGTCCTCTGTGTGGACGCAGGAAACACACACACACAGGAGGGTCCAGGCCCGTCCCACGTCTGATGCAAAGCTGTGCCTCAGCCTGAACACCTCATCCTCCCATTTTTCTCCTTTTTCTATTAGTGACTAGGCAGAATACACACACATTAATGACACATTTTTAGAGTTTTTGCAGAACACGGTCTGCAGTTGTGTCCTGTGTACACACTTTGTTCATGGCAGTCAGTTTTATTTTTTATTTTTTATTTTTTTTTAAGTGTGACATCAGGGACTATGAAAATGATGCTTGAAGGTCACAAGTTGAATCGGTTTTATTTTATTGTACTGTACATTACTGCACTGTGATGCAGTAGGTGTGGCCGATCATGTCTACTGTATAGGCAGTAGAAATGCCTTCTTATTACTTAGAACTTTTTACAATTGAATGACTGGAAATAGCCCAGCGGGAATTTGTATGAACCTGCTGGTGTTGTGTGGTGAGGCCTACGAAGACCAACTACTACTTATCTGCTGCCATTTAGATGTTAAAGGTAATATCAATGAACCGGGGTACACTGTCAAATAATCGTTGTATATATTTTATACATTAAGGTAACAGCAAAGCATAATCTGATGTAGGCGGACCTGTGTTTTAATAGCGGCCTAACCTTTAGATGGCAGCAAAGAAGTAGTAGAGCTAGAATTGGTTTGTCATTGAGTATATTCTGAATGGGAAAGCCCAAGACAGGTCAAAGGACAGACATCATGGTTGTGATATCACCTGCAGAATTTCTATGGCCCGTTATCAACTCAATTTGGTGCTATTTTAATGTTTGGTTTTTTAAATCGGTTTAGAAATTGTCATTCACAAAGTATATCAAAATGTGCATTAAAATATCTGAATGATGTTTTTCTACATTTTGATGTAAGCCTTGATATTTGTATTTACACTAATGCAACCTGGTTTTATTTGGAAGAAGTTGAAATGGCATTCTTGTTTCTGTAAATAATAATTACAAGTAATTAAGTAAAACAAAGATATTGTATAAAATATATTGTTAAAATGACTTGCCCAAAATCCACAAGGTTGTGAATAGGCTTTAAGCAACCAACACTAGATGAATGAACCCATATTTATCAGTACTTCTCCCAATCATACATTTAAGTAACTATTGGATCTCCTGGAAAATGTGGCTGAAGTTGTCTCCACATTTATATTATCCACAACATGTGGTTAGCGCAGTACATTATATTTGGTATGATGCATGGGCCCTATTACAGTTAGTCAAGGCTGAACTCTACAATGTTTAGTTGAATAGAGTATGTTTTACTTTCAAGGTGCTTGGTCCAGTAGGGAAAAGGTGTTGAGGTCCTTGGAGAGGGCGCAGGTATTGAAGTTTCTTCCCTCCTGTCAGTGCGACCCAATATCCTCCAGGGCTCCAGGGGAAGGGGGTTGATGCGGCTCTGATCCAGAGCTAAAACTAAACAAATGTTCATACATTTAATATTTTACTTAAGAGATCCAAAAGTGACATTAATGGGTATCTTTAAATATGTCAGATGCATACAGAGAATCCTTCCATGTTAGTCAGATACCGGACCGGTTGGAGAGGTTTGGACGTACCGTCTGCCATGCATGCTCCTGTGGCCCCAGATCTTTTGGTGATTTCTTTCCAGACGTCATCGGACTGCACATCAATTTCCAGCCTAACATCATCACACTGTCACACAAACCACATTCAATAATTACTATTCAATGACATCTTTGGGTGGATCTGTGAGAATTCCTAACATTTATAGGTGCCTCTCAGTCTTCCACCTCTATTGTTTCTTACATTTGAAAAAAAAGATAACATAAGGTGTAAGTGTATACAAAATAATGGACTCAAATCGTGTTTAGTGTGTGCGATTGAGGGAGATACCTGATCAGTGAGACGATCAGCTCCACCGACCACGTGAATGGCATCAGCAGGAAGCACAACAGTCTGACCAGAGGGGGGGCGCCATCCCCTGACTGCCAGCACTGCCAGCATAATGGCTCTCTTTACACGCCTTACATAGCACTGGAACGCACACATCCAGCCATACATAACATTATACATGGCTTCAAACACTGGACCTCGTGTGTGAACGGCATGGGGTCTGAGCAGTGCAGTTATTTATGTATTTGATGGGAAAAGGGAAGTAGTCATTTAGGAGACTCTTTCATCTATGGCAATTTAGTGAATACATCATTATTAGGAGCTGGTAGGGGCTGGCATCATGCTCTAGATATAGGATACCTACAGGAAGACATTGAGATTAAACCTTTTGGCAATGGGTCATATACTCTAACCGAGCCCTAGCCACTACACAATCCGAATACATTGAACATGTTAATGAGATTGAGAATAATATATAGAATATTTCTCATTAAATTTTTTTTATCCGTTTCTCTGAAACACCACACATCAAAATCATGTATCCATAAAGGTAATAAACTTTCTTCAAGAGGATTCTACAATATTTTTCCATTGGCATAATGATGGTTTGGCTTTCCTGAAATATAGGTAAGCAACAGCAATACAGTAAGTCAACAAACACCTGGACATCCACAGTACCTTTCTTGCTTTTAAAAGCATCTATATGTATCTTTTGAAGAGTTCTGAATGTATCTTTAGTGATGAAGAGTTCTGAATTCATCTCAGTAGAGGAGACTTTTGCCGCTCAAAGCAACATTACGGTTCTGTACCTTTCTGCAGTGCCTATGGTATAACAAGTGGACACCCATGAAGTGCTAATGAAATTGGGAGCAGATTGTTGAATATGTTGGTCCCTTTGGCTACAGGAACCTAATATGTCTCAGTCAACTTTGAATACATGACCTTTGTCCACCCCACATACCCTGGGCCCAATACTCAGGTATGTGAAGTTGACAAAGTATGGCCGAAAGTGCATGAAGTAGACAAAAATGACCCCATTTGTGAACATTTCTGGTCAATTTTTTAAAAGTGCGTTTATTATTTCTGGTGAAAAAATATGAAAATGGCATGATTGGACAAAAAATATGAAAAAGTGAATTTCCTGAAATTAAAGTACATCTGATACATCTGTCTATATGGGGGGGGGGGGGTTATAACAACTGCTTTGAGTTCTTACCCTTTTGGATGCTTGCTGGCAGGCTTTGGGCAGCGTTCTGCTCCAGCCACCAGTGGGCCTCCGGCTGCGACACCTTTAACACCTGGCTGTCCTTTTCTTGTATCTGTCCAGCACAGCACACTGGTCTGGTTGTGGGTTTCGCCATCGGCATAGACGAAGACAAGTATTCCGCTCCAAGGAGATCTGTGAGGACAGATTCGGTGCTTCATTGGATTAAAGCTATATTTCCATGTTCCTTACGAACAAACACAATGAACCAAGTTCAGCGATGAGGAGGATCTCACCATTTCTTCTCAAGAAACGAAGAGCATCCATGTAGCCATTGTGACTCGTCTCTGCCAACTCCTGTAAAGTACAAAAATGTTTTTTCCCATGATGCTCAGTAGAACACACAATACACACTGTGTGTTCCACTGAGGCCATAATGGCACTACGGCAAATTGTCTCTACTTCCTCATAGCATCCACTTTTACAGAGAACTTTTGCATAGTTTTGACAAGGACTGGAGGACCAAGAAACGGAAAGCAGAAATCAAAAAACGTACAGATAGTGGACTCCATGCAGATCTTTGTTTTGCCTGCCTTGCACTATTCAGAATTATTGCACTATTTAGGATATATTAATTGTAAATATGACTTATTTTATTCATTTTAACAAATTGTATCTTTTTACTTATATGATATTTGTCTTGTACATGACTTTGATGCCCGTTATTTGAATGTTTCAGAGCGTACGGACATGTTACAGCACGGCGCTGACCGTCACCCACCGCCGGCTCCGGGGGGAAGAAGGACCTGTAGATGCGCTTCACGTTGAGCTGGCTGACCCGGATGCCCAGGTTACCGTAGTGCACGGCCAAGACGCCCAGGCCGCCCTCCCGGGGGCAGATGTCCGCCTCCCCACAGAATGGGGACACGGTGATGGTGTTCCTCTGGTCGTGCAGCGGCATGTTGTTGCTCAGGGCCCCGTCCATGTAGCGCTGGGAGCCCACAGATCACAAGGGACAAAGTCGAAGCAATCTACTTGGGATTCGAGGAATCTACCCCTTTTCTTAGGGTACATGCATCGTAGTGCAAACACAGTTGTCACATATAACACTGTGGTTGGGACGGCTCTCTTGATGTACCAGGGCACGGCTAGTGGATGAAACTACTGAAGATAAGTGTTTCGCTAATGCCCGGATACATCAAAGCAGCAGGGCCCTATTCAGTGTTATGGGTAACACCTGTCTTGTTTGTCCTACTAAGACGCCTCTGTGAAAAGGGTTGATTTATTATGGTGCGGGAGGGGACGGCTTACCACTCCACGGTACGAATGGAGGGGTCACGCCACAATACACGGGGAAGAAGCAACTACACAGGAGTACCTGCAAAGTATGGCCAGCGTGGGGAGAGAGAAGTAGGCAAGGTTAAAGTTCACTGATGACACAGAGGAGGCCTCAGCATTCAGAATAATCTTCCTTCAAGTATCCCCACAAAAAGTAAAGTGACTATGAATGCCACCTGAATGAGTTCCTCCCTGTTGTCAAACTCTGTGACCAGAAGGTTCTCTCCGTCGGAGAGCCTGGTGAGGGACACGCAGAGCCTCCCGGATGCCCAGAGGTGAGCATCATTGGGCAGGTAGCGGAGCAGGGAGTCCTGCACCCCCCGCAGCAGGCTGAATGCCGGGTGGAGGACGCTTAGCTGGTGCCTCCGCGCCGCAAGAGCCATGGACATCACATACTCACAGCAGGTCTCTGCATACACACACACGCACGCACACACACACACACACACACGCACACACAGTGTTATTGAGGAACAGGACTATGAACTTAACGATCTACTGGACTTTGCACCTAATACTACTGTCCTGCTCTGCCTTTGTGTAAATTAACCTGAAGCAAAACAATTTTTGTTCAAAACAATTGTTTCTCAACCGATGTATCAGGTGCTTCTTAAGCCCAAAAGGGTTTAAGGAGAAACAAATACATATATGACATACATGACAAAAATACACATACATACACATACATGTACATAGAATGGGTCCCAAACGTAAGAGGTTGGACCTTGACATCAAAATAATCATATTTTTTCATCACAACTAGCCCATTTTATGGTAAATAACATTTCATGTGATCTTTCCCATAAAGTGATTAATTTAACCATTTATATGTATTCATTGTATTTAACCATGTTATATTCTACAAATTGAATCTGCTCAATAAATCACAACTATCTTAAATATTGTTTGATTTAATTTTTAATAGCTAAAATCTATTTTCAGAAGCAACATCCATTGCATTTCATTTCATTTTAAAAAGACAATTTACCGGTGATGTAATACTTTCATCCTTTTCCATTTATAAATATCTAAAATTATAGGCTGTACACACACACACACACACACACACACACACACACACACACACACACACACACACACACACACACACACACACACACACACACACACACACAAACTCACCAATGGGAATTCCAACTACGAGACTGGCTGCGACTAAACAACCCGAAGACGCGCCACCGATCTTCGACGCACGGCGAACCAGATGCGGCGCGTGCTCCAGAATACAGCTCATGGCTCCCAGGTAATACAGACTACTAAAGCCACAGCCAGCAAAAGAAATGTTCCACTCCTCTCCCTTAAACATCTTGTCTAAGTGGTCGATCATCCTGTAAGCACAAACTCCACAGAAAATTCCAGGCAAATAAAACGTTTAAAACCACTCAAAACGTCCTATCCAATAGTGTAACAGGCATCCTTTGCCTCATATGCCCTTCACAGAGGTTTAAAAACACCAGCGCGATATTGCATAACATACGAGGCTCATGAGTCAGAGTTCAAAATAGACAGCGTGGGTCCAGGCCAGGTCGGATACTATGTGCACATAAGGAGACCCACACATGGCATCTCTTTCTGGCATGAGCTGCATCTCAGTATCTCCCTGCATGTTTTGATTTACTTATCTTAAACCATAAAAGGACCGTCTATTAATGTTAACTGGAAAGCCTTTATTGAGAAGATAAGGAATGAAGTGTAAATAAATAGCAGAGGTTAAATGTAATAAGTTTGAAAAATACTTTTTTTTTGATTTTCTTTAAAAAGCAAACTTTTTTTTTAAATCATTATCATAAAGTTAGTAATATGTGCCTTTCTGGACACTAGAGACATTCTGGAAATAAGTAATACAAGAAAGTATTTGATATGTGATTTAAATAATAATTAGACAAAAAGGACCACAGGACCATTTGGACTGGCATAAGAACTTTATATATTACTTATTCATTCATATCCTCTGGTTCCAGGTCGGGTTCCCACCCCCCATGTCTGGCTGCCTGGGGGCCGACCCCTTCTCAGACCCCATCTGTCGGAACCAGCCCACGGCGCGGCCCAGGCCTGAGCCCCACCCGGTCCCCTGGTGGTCTGCCGGGCCAAGGTGGGGTGTCGGCGGGGGGGTCAGGGAGAGCTGGTGGAGCTCTGCCGGGGGGTCCCAGCTGAAGGAGTTGTTATGGGCGGGAATGGGAGTGGACTCCGGGGTCAAAGGGCAAATAAACTCTTCCCCACTCTGGTTGAGGGCGATCAGTTCGGAGGGCCAGCTGGTGTCTCTGGGTGGAGGTGTGTCCCTGGGTGGAGGAAGGAGAAGGAAGACCTGAGAGGGAAGACTGCTGGCCATCGCCTGATTGGGTAGTAGGGCTAAAGCGGCGCTGTTGGTTGGCTGGTAAAGGGCATTAGTGGCAATGGTGACAACCCAATCAGATAAAGGCCAATGTTCGTTGACGCCATCTGCCCCCGGCATCAACCCATCCCTAAAGGGATTCCTCCCCAAGTAAACACAACCAATTTGGGAGTTTGCCATTTGACACATCGTCAAATGTTGGAGCGATACGTTTATCTCTTAGATTAGGGAGACTTTTAATAGTATGGTATGTAGTTAATCGTTCACAATCTAGGATACACAGATCATTTTTTATCAGGTCAACAGTCATCCTTAGATGTTGTTGGGAAAGGATAGCTCTTAACCACCAACATCCTTATTTGTGTGTGCACAGCTGTAAATCAGCTACAGCTATTCATTTTGTATCTGGTAAGAATCTATTGACCACTTGTTTTAACTGTTTCATTTTTATGAACGATAATCTACATGATCCTGTTCCTTCAGTTGATGGAGTTGAATCTTTTAACTGATGAGTAAGAATATACTGTTTACTATTAAGATTAATTGCATGTCCAAAGAGGTTCCTCGGTGCTGTGGTGTCTCGGGAGGCGGAGGTGGACGTTGACACCTTCCATCCCAGTGACCGGAGGAATTAGCCACTGGGATGTGTAAGCACTGCAGCACGGTGTCCCCTCGAGGCTCCTTATAATCGATTTTGGTATCAAGTCATGTGTGCGCCCATTATGCTTGTTAGACATTGATTTCATAATCCAATGTAAATACTGCCACGTACACACAGAGAAATTGTTATAAAGTCCAAGCTCCCCTTTATAAGGTCCACATCTTTCCATTACACGCTATGGAAAGCATTAATTAATAGCAAGAATTAAGTTTAATCAAGTCAAATATATCAATTGAATAGATGTTTTAATTGATACAATTAAATAGAATAAATGTCTAAACTGAATGAATAAATGTTTACATTTATTGATTGTGTAAAATTTTTTAGATGTTTTGGATAAATCAAATTGGACATGGACCAAAGCAGTAGATGGTTTAAAAAAAATTAAATATGAATATGAATTAATCCAAACATTTATTCCATAAATTTAAACATTATTAAATTCCATTTAACCAATTTATAATTTTTTAAAGATTAGATATTTTATATCTTATTTTCTCCAGGGCACAAATGGCATTACAACGCGGCATCACCTAGCCTGGGAATCAGACGAATCTGTGAGCTCATATTTAATTTGCTCTGGTATATTCCCCCTCCAGTCCACAGATTTCCAGTATACTGGCCTGCGTCGGGCAAATCACAACCGTTTATCAAATATTGAGCAGTTATGGTTTATCGTGCTTATTGGTGCTTGTAATGATATGGAGCTGACCTGTTCTGGAATAATGCACTAGGCAACATCCAAACCGACAAGAGAAAAAAAATGATGCAACTGCTTTGCACCAGGTATAAGGCCAAAGGATAAAGACGTACGTGAGGGGGTCACCCTGCTCCTCGCTCTCTGCTGGGCTGTGGCGGTGCCCTGCCGTTCCATAGAGCCAGCCCGGGCCTCGGGGCAGCTCTGGGATCCAGTCCGCTACTCTGCAACAGACTTTCATTTATGCAGCAGTGCATTTGTTTACGCGCACCATGAATCTGGGAACCCTAAGGCGTTCATTTTGCTTTAACGCTAATTAAAAAGGGGACATATTATACCACCAGGTGTGAGTGTGATTAGCCTTTCCCGCCGTTTCGAAAATCTGCCTCTTCTGACATCACAAGTGGGCGTGTCCTCCTAGATGTGTGCTGGATAGATCAGTCTACCAGCCCACCCAGTGGACTGAAGTAAACGCTGCTCATCTATCCAGCACAGATCTCGGTGGACACGCCCACTAGTGCAGATTTTCAAAACGGCTTCTAAGGCTAATCACACTCACGCCTGGTGGTATAATATGTCCCCTTTAATGCTCCTCATTTCCTAATTTTGTTCCTACTGACTTCGATTTTTGAGATTTGTGACGGCTCTGCGATTGTTGCTCGGGTTCTGCCTTGTGGGGAAATGGCCAACAGGTTTGGAAGTGATTCTCTGAACGATGGCAGGTGAAGAGGTATGTACTAAAGTTTAAACTGCTGCCGTTAGATATGGATTGCCTCATTCTGTTATTATCCCCTCCTCAGCCAGAGCCTCGTCTTTGACCCTCACTGTGAGTTGATGTCCCCTTTTCCCTGCCCTCGCCCCCTCCCTTACAAGGACCTGTACCTTCCCCCGCACTGCTATTGAGGACACCTTCGCCCTGCCAAACCCCTGTCTCTGACCCCCACCTGGTTTCAGTGATTTCCTACATGGTGCTTGGCTGTGTCATTGCCGTTCGTCTTCCCATACGAGAGCGAGCGTGTGCTGGGGAGACAAACTCAAAATTCAATTTCCTTGAGGGAGTCATCCCAAAAGGTTCAATAAAGCCAAATCGAAGTCGAACCGCCAAGGCGTCATGAACCAGCAGTGTGCACCAGGAAAGGGCCTACCTGTTGACCAGCATGAGGGCCGAGTCCATAGGCAGAGCGTAGGGGATGCGAAGGTAGGAGGCCATGTTGCCATGCACCTGCTCCCTCACCTGGGACAACATGCTGCCACAGGCATGCTTCACCCTACACCCCTCACACAGTGCTGGGACACACACAATGTTCAAGGTAAAGGGATTACAAATCGTAACATTGCACATCTCTTGTTTTTAAACCCACAATCTCGTTTATGTTGAAAAGATTCTGTGCAAAGCAATAACAGAACAATGAATGAATACTAAAGCATATCTATTCATTGCCAAATGGAGCGATAGCTTTGGCATGGCATTTCATTGGGCAATAGCAATGATGTTTCCCAACAAATTTGGCAGCAAAATGACGAACTTTGCTTACCATCAGATTTCTACTCTGGGTTACATGAAGATGGTGTCTATTCAGGGCAACGTTTGGATGTTTGACAGAATATAAGATGAACTTTACCACTGTGAATTGAAAACTAATTCTGAATTTGAATTCATTTTGTGGCATGTAGTCTTTCTCATTGTGTTTTCTATACAGACATTGTAAGACAAATAATAACTATCCAAAAACTATCCACTGCTCTGCAAAATAAAAACTAACAACTGCTGCTGTATTTCTCACATCCATACTTGTTTTAAATCAATTGTCCTCTCCTGAAGAAATGATCCTCTTTTAGAGATTCCTGAGCACTCTGTAGGGTTCAAAATATATCAAATACTTAACACTAAAAAGATACATGTACATTTTGGAGGATATGTTGTGGGTCAGGAGGATCTACTCAAAGTGCTTCTGAATGAACAAACCAAACGGCATTCTCAGACCCCCCCCATCTTACCCCGCTTGATGTCCAGAGGCAGGTTCTCTATGAGCTGCGGCCTCAGCCACGAGTGGCCCTCCTTACGGGAGCTCAGCTCTGGCCCCTCACTGGGACCGGTCTCCTGGGTGGAGGGGTTCCCCAGATCACAACACGGTGTGCTGACTGCCAGACCGGCCAGAGGAGCCTCACTGGGGACCAGGCCTGCAATGGGGAATGATATTTGGTCATGAGCATCACAAGGAACGCTGCAGGACTGGCACAATAGGTTCTACCGTCTCGGCTGCCATCAGTTTTCTACCAACACAAAAAACACACCAAAAGTTAACCCTTACTCAATCACACCTAACCCTGACTCAAGGTAATTGAGCGATTCAAAGTCAACTTGAGAGCTACCGTTGTCTTGAAGGAAGCGCAGGGCGTCCAAGTATCCATTGTCGCAGATCTCAGCCATGCCCTGCAAAACAAAAGACACATTGATCCCGGTTGTCTACCTCAAGCGGGTTGCATTGGGGGAAACCTTAAGAGAGAGAGAGCCGGATGACACGCTTCAAAATAATTAAAGGATTCTCAGGATGCAGTAGCAAATACCAAGATGGCCGCTTGACCATATTTTTAACAGGACATCAGATCACAGGAACAGCTGATTCAGAACCACTGTGAGCCGTGGATCCTCCTGACACACCACAAATCCTCAAAAATGTACATACATCTTTTTAGTTCCAAGTATGTGCTATATTCGGGACCATCAGATCACATGTTCCAAACCCTCTGATAGGGAAGGGAATGGTAGGAGAGGGAGTGTGTGTGTGTGTTAGAGATGCGCGGTTGGCGGTTACACCCGCGGACTCCGCGGTTAAACCGCGGATCGGGCGGGTGACGTGACAAAAAATAATATTTTAATTAAATTCGGGCGGTTGGCGGTTTAAACAACGAAATTCAAAAATATATACACATTGTAAATGTCGTTACCTACTTCCAGGCGCGTCGTTAGACCGGGGCATTCGAGGCTATAGCCCCGGATCTTTTGGGAATAGCCCCGGATCGCTGTGCCGTCAAAAAAACAAAACCATAATGATGAAAATAGCCCCGTAGAGTTCACTTCTTTGTGGTCGTATTACCAGCGGCCACAGATGCAACATTGTAGCGAGTGGAAACCGCAAAACTCTGACATGTCCATATATGGGCAGATCTAGAATCATTTGTTGCAGAATGTTGCAAATTCAGCGTTGGTATTCTTTCTTCCCTATGCATAGCGCATGTTGTTGATAATGCTGTTTCGTGCTGCTAGCCTTTTAGTGAGATCAGAGTGTTAGAAGGACAGTAATAAAATAACTTTGGCAAGATGGATATAAGAAGAGAGACCCGCAGTGAATTCAACCCGGTCCACTTGACATCGGGTAGGTGCATGACAGTGGTACCGTTAAACTTCGATCACCGAATTTCAAACAAAACTCTTGCTCAGCAACGATGGGAAATACTATCAAATGTATTATTTAAACCAGTATGAATATTACCGTAGGCTACACGTTTACCAGGCAATCAAATAACACGCACACACACGCAGTAGCCTATATAGCCTTCAATGCGGTGAAATTTCGGAATTAATAGGCTCGAGTGAACAGGCAAGAACTTCCTAGCCTCGCGTCAGCAGCGCATAGCCTACCTAAAAACAACAGGCGGATGGCGGGCGGGTGCGGTTTTGAAAATCGGGTAAAAAAAATCTTGCGGATGGATGGCGGGCGGATCAAGCGTTTTGTGATGCGGTTGCGGATGAAATAATAGTCCATCCGCGCATCTCTAGTGTGTGTGTGTGTGTGTGTGTGTGGGGGGGGGGTCTGACCTCCGGCTCGGGGGGGAAGAAGCTGCTGGCGACCCGGTAGCAGTTCTGCGAGTTGACGTGGATGCTGACGTTGTTGAAGCGCACCTCGTGGAGCCTGAAGGCCGAGCGGGGGCACACGTCGCTCTCGCCGGCGAAGGCGGAGAAGGTGACGGTGTTCCTCAGGTGACAGTTGGGCAGGTTGTCGCTGACGGCTCCGTCCACGTAGCGCTGAGGATCACAACCCAGGGATCAACACACCAGGGGAAAGACACATATAGAGGAGCCAATGAGCATTTAACACGACTGCTATCGATTGCTGCCATCTCACCACTCCTCGATACGTGGGTGGGATGAGCCCGCAGTAGAAGGGGATGAAACAACTGCATAACACCACCTGAGAAGCAAAATGAAAAGACGCATTAATATTCTTCATTAGGAGCTCGTCCACGTGTAACTATAAACCAAGCGAGATGGCATCTTCTGGTGGGTGTACCTGGATGAGTTCTTCTCTGGTGTCGAACTCTGAGACGATGACGTTCTTCCCGTCAGACACGCGGGTCAGAGACACACACAGCCTCCCCGAGGCACGCAGGTGGGCGTCGGCGGGCAGAGTCGCCATCAGGGAGTCACGCACCAGCTGCTGCAGGTTGAACGCCGGGTGCAAGGGGCCCAGTTTATGTTTCCTGGCATCCCGGGTCATGGACATCAGGTCCAAACAGCTCTTCTCTGTGGAGCCCAACCCATGAGGGAACTTGAGGGAGGCAGTTATGCAGCAGTGGTTTGTGGCAGACATGCAACTGAATATCATGAGCTTTTTTTAAAATAATATGAAATCATGGCACTGTAGGCTTATGTCACTATTTTACACTTTGAATACAAAGTAAAATTCAAATATGATTGAATTAAATGAATGCATACGATATTTTGGTGCAAAGGACATGGGACAAGGCTAAATTAGGTCAAGCCATCTGTCCATTTGTGGCGCATTTCATCGCTCATTCACAACAAAAGTAACTACAAGAGTTAGTTTTCAAAGCCTACTTGCTTTGAAAAGTAACTCTTGTAGTAAAAGGTTGCATATTGCTTTTTCGTGATTATTTTATTATTTTCTGGTTCCATTCTATATATGCCCTGGATTACACATATTTGTGGATTTAAATTTATGCAAAGAAAACAAAAAGAAATTGATGAAGAGAAAGTTCTCTCACGGACACGTCGGGCCGCGAAATATTTGATTTAATCTTAAGGCATGATCATGGGAAAAGTACTGGCAGCAAAGTTTACCGAGAACACATTCGCCGAGACAATAGATTCACAAGATTCTTATAGGGAACATTAACATTGTGGGAAGGGAGTGGGAGTGACCTTAGGTCAAGTAAATTTGTAATACAATGGGTGGGTATTGGACATGTCTGCAGGTTTGGCTCTAAACGAGTTTACACAACAAAGAAGTCAGTCGATTGGCCTGGTCACAAAACCAGACTTACTGGCTCCAGTGGGAACTTGAATACGAATTAACTTAACCTCTCTCAGTTTAAGAGAGGAAGGGATTTGTTTTAAGTTACAGGGAGAATGTATACAGTTCCTTCTAATGTAATAATTATATAAACAAGGTTAATATAATTTGTATGTGATTGTATATTTATAGTTATGATTGATATTTCCACGACAGAAATTCACGAAGAAGTTTCATAGTGGCGAAGTCACGCCCCTTACAGTAGAGCCCATGGGACCTATGAGATCGAAAAATATGAATGGGTTTCAATGGAGAGAAAGTAATTATTTTCTGGTCCCAGTCTTTATATGCCCCGGATTCCACACATGTTGTTTGTGGATTTAAATGAAAAATTTTTCATGCAAAGAAAACTAAACATAAAAGCATCGAAAGAGGTGAAAACCATGATAAGTCATATGTGGCGAGTTTCAGTTTTGCCGATGGGGAGATTGTCGGTCTTGTCCACGCCAGTCGCAGGGAGCGTGACGGCACATACAAGACCTGTCTTTCTCATTGTGTTTTCTATACAGCCTTTAACTGAACAATTGCACAATAAACGGTCAAACTCTTGACATGAAAAATTATCATTTAAATTGACAAACAACATACCATCAATCCACTAACGGCTAGGGTTAGGTTTAGGGGTCCGGTTGATGGTTAGGTTAAGGGGTAAGGGCTATGGTTAGGTTAAGGGGTAAGGGTTATTGTTAGGTTAAGGGGGTAAGGGTTATGGTGAGGTTATGGGGGTTAAGGGTGTATGAGTTAGGTAAGGAGGTAAGGTAGTAAGGTTAAGGGTCAGAGGTTAGGTTGTAAGGTTTGTAGGTTAGGGGTCAGGAGGTATGGTAGTTTGTTAGTTATAGGTTATGTAGGTTTAAGGGTCAGTAGGGTTATGGTTAGGTTTAGGGGTCAGGGTAGGTGTGTTATTTGTAGGTTTAGGGGTCAGGGTAGGGTTATGGTTAGGTTTAGGGTCAGTGGGTTAGTTGTTATGGTTAGGTGTTAGGTAGGGTAGGGTAAGTGAGTTAGGTAGGTGGTTATTGGTTAGGTTTAGGGTCAGGGTGTAGGTAGTAGGTTAGGTTATGTAGGTTTAGGGGTCAGGGTAGTGTTATGTGTAGGTTTAGGGGTCAGGTGGTTATGGTTGAGTTTTGGTTAGGTGTTAGTAGGTTTGTTAGCGTTATAGGTTATGGTTAGGGTTATGGTTAGGTAGAACGGAACCGTGGCTTCATAGATGCTACTCGAACATGCGCTAACAAGTTTGAGTTGGGGCGGGGGTGGATCTCAGCCGGGGGTGCAGCTGGAGGCAAGCTCCACCCATTGGCTCTGCAGCGCTTCACATAAAAGGACTCAGGAGGTAGTTCAGTTGGATCCTAACCCTCAGTTGAATAGCTCACAGAAACTTGACAAACCCAAAATGAACATACCAGTTATCGATTTTAGTCTGTACAACCTGGGAGAAAATAGTGTTTTAGACGAGCACCTATTGTCGACTTGGGCAGGCAATTAAAATTCTCATTTACAGAAATTGGTTTTGTTTATCTAAAGAACACTGGGATTACACCAGAAGAGGTAAGCGCGAGCCTCTGGAAATAGTTTGCTGAGCATCACAAATTTGTCACGAATATTTCATATAAATTGAGGGAACTATTGAAAAGAAAGCAAAAATATGCAACATTATCACAATATACATTAGAAATAAGCTCAAAACATGTAAAAAGGGGATATAGACAAAAAAATAAATGAAAGTCGGATGGGCTATTATTTATAATCGTAAAGTGATTTTTAAATTCATAAACAGAGTGTATAAGTCTGTTAGTCTTGTTAGTCTGGCGGAAACAGAGTTCTCTATGACAAGAAAAGGGTTTGCTCAATAGGGTATTCTGTATCTGTGTTATTGTTGTTTTTGCAAAAGTATAGATTCTTTTTATTATTATTTGTGTGGCTGGAGTGTATCTGATCACAATATAATCGTTTTAAATATTCTTTGACCTGTAATTTATATATGGCTGCATTCACGTTGATCCCTATAATGGCAGCAGGTTTATTTTTAATATCATTGATAAAGTGTGTGAAGATGTGATACTAACTAATTAATTAAGAGTGTTAATCGCCAAATGTCTAGCCTTTACATCAAGACTAATCTGGAAGAAATCTATCCTCCTTTCAAGGAGCCTTTTCTGCTTTGCAGAAGCAAAAACCATTTGACCCAGAATGATGGGTGGTTTATTTGACACAACCTAGAGTTTAATGAACTCTATTGGGTTAAATATTACATACATTGCGTTATTTCAGAATGCTGGGTTATTGACCATACACCGAGTAATTTACTGTCTCAAAAAAAAGGCCAATGTAAATAAATGAATGACATTTTTTTATGGAACCGTTTTTTTTTTCCAGCTCAATGTCATACTATGTATGTTTTTTAATTCATTACAAAAACAATTGAAATGTACCGCTCAAACACATGCCTGATAAAACCATCGAGCTCCATTTCATGAATACATTTGAACCTCCCTGAGGCCAATACGGGGGCCTGATAGAAACACATATACATACACATAACACATAACACATAACATATACTGTATAGGACAGCTTCTTAAAGCTGTCCTATACAGCTTCTTAAAGCCCAAATCCAGAAGAACACTTGAGGGGATGCCCTCTCCTGGGACCGGTTTATCCAAGCACAAAGGTTAACATTTAGATGACACTGAGGAAAGCTTTAGATGACTAAACAACATGGAAACAACATATGGATTTTTCCATCACAAGGGTCAAGGGTCAAAGGCTCTAATTGATAGGGCACGGCTATGTCCCCCTTTATGACAACCTGAGGAGGTGATCAATAGTTTACCACGATCTGGTTAACCAATACTATTGTGTTGTATTGGGGAGCAGAGTTGTTCTCAGCCTCCTGAGCCCTGTGTGCCACAGTATAAGAAGTCTTCTGTTTGGACAATGCATTGGACTTCTCCTTGCGGAGCGCTTAGAGAGCCGCGGGGTAACTCCCATCTGAGGCCTCGGAGGATTGCATGTTATTTTATTTTAGTTTGTATGATTGTTGTATGTTTATTACGTAAATAAATTAAATGGTTATCACTATCAGCTATCGTAATAGCTATCGTTAAAGTTAACGTTACCTAAATAACATGGTAAAGAAAAAAAATCTTGCTAGTTAATACACGTCATAGAATAAATACCACAACCCCTCCATGACCCCAGATTGTATTTCTAAAGTGAAAACAGCCTATACGAATTAGGAAACAACTTCAACGTCGGATGGCGGCCTCACTAAATACATGGCTTTTTGTGTTTTAAGGTTGAACAAGCTATGGACATCTCCAAGGCGTTTTTTCTCCAACCAGTGGAGTTGAAGTTTCCTTTCCGCAGAGGGAGTTTTTCTAATTGTCGTTACCATGGCTGGATCTCTTCAGAGACTGAAAGGTCGGGATACTTATTACAACTCAAGCCTACTGGACTGTGTTGCATTAATAATTGTATTACGAATGTTCTAACATACAATTATGACAGCTTGAATCCAGATCGTCCGGGAGATTTAAAAGAAGCATTCAATGTGGAGACTTTCTGTAATGATATAGTAAGCACCATAACATCTACAAAGTCACAGTTAGGCCTCAAACAATACGTTGGTGACAATATCCAGAAGTCCTGACTAATGTTGTTGACTCTCCTCTCACCTCCTAGCATTGGCCCTCGCCTGCGTTCAAGGACAGAACAGCTCTCTTTCTACCAGCGGTGTCGGGAGCTGTCTCTGCGTGTGCTGAGGGTGATGGCCATCAGCCTGGGTCTGGAGCCAGAGGTTTTCCTCCATGCTCACCGCCACATAGGAGGTGAGATGTCAAAATAATAATTAAAGTATTCCAATGTGAGCGTGTGAGGTTTAGACTGGAGTAGCAAGGTTACAAATGAACAGGGCATCTGTTACTTGTTTTTGCCACAAATAGTGACTTTTATGATGAGCAGTCTTGTTGTGTACTGTTGCAGGTGAGAAGAACAGGACCACCCTGCGCTCTCTTTATTACCCACCAGTCCACAGCGAGCTGGTGAAGGAGGACCAGCTACGCTGTGGGGAACACTCAGACTACGGCAGCATCACCCTGGTCTTCCAAGGCCAAGCTGGAGGCCTGCAGGTACACCATCCATCAACTCACCACCCGAATGTGGTAATGCCCATCTAACATTTTTTGTCACATAGCCAAGGGCATACTGTTAGCAAAAGGAAAACTGAAGGAAACAAGCAAAAATTGTACACAAAACACATACACCTACACACACCCCTGCACTGGGCCAGCTGATAAACAAGGTTTATATCATTTGTGTTACGAAGCAAACCCATGATTGATTTAAAATAATTTGGAGGGCTCAAAGTCACCGACATCCATCATCAATTCAACACTGTCAGAAAAAGATATGAAAATTTGTAATTACAAAAATAGAATTTCATATCTAGACTTCTCGGCCTCGTTTTAAATTAATTTCTATAAGCATGATTGGCAAAAAAATAATCTGTATGAGATTTTTTTGGAGGGTAAAAATTGTTTTCAGCCTTGATCCATTTTCCTACAGGTTCTGAGTCCTTCAGGTGAGTACATCCCAGCACCCTGCATCCCAGGAACGGTCCTGATCAATATCGCTGATTTGATGCAGCGGTGGACCAGCGACCGCTTCATCTCAGCTGTGAGTTTGTCTTTAACATTTAAAATTCCCAGTTTTGTTTGAATTCCCAATTTTCATTTTGCTGGTTGGCGAGCAGCTGCACGCCACCTACCGGTATATTAAACCACGACATCTATATGGCAAATTT
Source organism: Melanogrammus aeglefinus (assembly GCA_900291075.1). Classification (NCBI taxonomy): domain Eukaryota; kingdom Metazoa; phylum Chordata; class Actinopteri; order Gadiformes; family Gadidae; genus Melanogrammus; species Melanogrammus aeglefinus. Next base: position 133,740 of record OLKM01001036.1, on the reverse strand, counting down.
AGATTACTTTTCTTTCAAAGAACCAATGGACTATTGAAGATTACAAAATAAGTTTACACTTTCACATCCTACAGAATTTTCTGTCCTTTTAAAAATTCCTTTGAAAGTCAAAACCTTTTTGTTTTGCAAGGGACAACAGTGTCACGTTGTACAGGATTAATCTGGAAGATGTCTGCTATATTTGTCATAAAAAAAAGAAGAGAGTAGGCCTATGTATTGCCAAACAAATCCACACAAGCCCCGTTTCTTTCAATTAGACCTACTTTTGACCTCAAGCATGTATGTATTGACTGGCATGTATTTGGTCAATTATTCTGTGATATGGTATGTTTCATTGATATATATTCCTTTTCAAGCCTTTTTAAAACCGTTTGATAACTCGTCTTTCAGATCCACCGGGTTCTGCTTCCCCCTGCCGGTGACTCCAGTACTCGTCAATCTCTGGCTTTCTTTGTAGCGCCAGACGACGACTACCTCATCACCTGCTGCGATGGCTCGACCAAGTACCCCGCTGTTACGGCAGGCGACTATTTAAACTATCGCATAAATGATCTTCTTGGGAAGAAGTGAACATTTTCCATTGCTGCCAATTTATACACGTTTGTTGCATCACTGTTACATTTAAAATAAAAGGATTGTGTCCTATGAAATTGAAACAGGTCCAGAGGTCATAATAACCCTGTTGCGAGGTCAGCAATCCTTCTTTTATTTTATATTCTGTCAACACCATTCGGAAATTCTAGATACATAGATATTTTAGCTCAAAATATTGAGGCTTTTAGTCATGTCATCAGGGCTATTGGCTATTTCATCGGGGCTCTTAACACATTTGGGAAAAACCCTAGGCTTTATGATTACCTAATTATATTCACATTTTATTCACCATCTAGAAAAATCACTTGTATCACCTTTTATTAACAATTAGGCCTACTTATGAATTTAATTCGAACAGTTAATGAAACGAAGTATTGATTTATATTTGTAATCTTATTGTTTGCGTAATCGTATTGTATTGCATGAAACGCCGTGTAAATAATGTCACTATAATGTTAAAACATTTGCCTTCGAAATTGAACATGTTTTTCTTTCCCTTAACTGTTGTGGGCAGTGTTGCGAACTAAATAGCCTATATTGAAAAGGGAAAGCTTCCTCACCTCATTAAACTGTAAAGAATAATAATTTAATAAAGTGCAATGAGAATGAATTGTAGCCCGTATAAATCGCCTATAGAGTGCCAGAATGCATTCGTTAAAATGTCGTCACTGGTCTTATCCGGCAAGGAAAGAAAACCACTCACCTAGAGGGGTTCCGATGGTAAGCATCATTGCCATCAAAGCACCTGCAGACGCCCCGTAGAGTTTGGACGCCCTTTGAAAAAACTGAGGAAATCGTTCGACAATACAACTGGCGGCCCCGACATAATAAATCCCCATGAACCCACACCCGGCAAAGGAGATGGACCACTCTTCGTTCAAGTCAAACATAATTCACGAATTAAAAATAGGCCTACTACTTGTTAGCCCAATCCTTCCATTCGTGATTTGAGAAAATGTATAAAGCCTAATTATTTATGTTACCTTGTCCACTGTTTGATAGTTTGGACCTTCCACGTGTGTAAATTGATTTTGTTGTTGATAAGTCGACATTTTCCTATAGGTCAATACAAATCACGTGGTTCAGTGGAGCTCACAGGTGTCTAATTGGACGGGGAATGCGACCTAATAAACTCTCATAATAAAAGGTCTCTCTCTCTCTCTCTCTCTCTCTCTCTCTCTCTCTCTCTCTCTCTCTCTCTCTCTTCTCTCTCTCTCTCTCTCTCTCTCTCTCTCTCTCTCTCTCTCCCTCTCTCTCTCTCTCTCTCTCTTCTCTCTCTCTCTCTCCTCTCTCTCTCTCTCTCTCTCTCTCTCTCTCTCTCTCTCTCTCTCTCTCTCTCTCTCTCTCTCTCTCTCTCTCTCTCCTGTCTCTCCCTCTCCTCTCTCTCTCTCTCTCTCTCTCTCTCTCTCTCCTCTCTCTCTCTCTCCTCTCTCTCTCTCTCTCTCTCTCTCTCTCTCTCTCTCTCCTCTCTCTCTCTCTCTCTCTCTCTCTCTCTCTCTCTCTCTCTCTCTCTCTCTCTCTCTCTCTCTCTCTCTCTCTCTCTCTCTCTCTCTCTCTCTCTCTCTCTCTCTCTCTCTCACTCTCACTCTCACTTCTCACTCTCACTCTCACTCTACTAGGGCAGCTAGGGGGCGACTGTGACGAAAAGCGTCGAAAAAAGCCGTACAAAAATGGATCTACTAGACCTCAGGGCCGGTGTTACACCGAATTCTGCGACCCGTCGAAAAGTGTGACCACAGAGGGCGCTGTTGCACATTTTCTGCAACATGCACGAGTCTGAAGCTAGACTCGGAATGGGTACGATCGTTTTGTGACACCGGGCAATGCTTTCTTTCTTGAAAGCGTCTTACTGAGCGTCTTATGGGGAAAGAAGCAACGGTGATTAACCGTACTAAACACCTTATCCATTCTATGGGTCTGTGAAATGCAAATGAAATCAAATGTAGCCTATTTATTAAGCACATTTTATGTTTTTGTTATAATGCCCACCGTTTTTATTTGTATGCCCACCGTTATTATTATTTTTTACTGCCGTTTATGAAATAAATATGAACTAATGCCACAATTATTCATGTATGCGATCATCACAGAGTCCACAAGCAGCAGGTCGCAATCCCCGATGGGTCACTCATGACAGTAGACCGTCGAAATCTGCGACCACACTGTAAATGCGGAGAAAATGAGTCGTCCTCATATCTGTATTTGGACACAATTATTCATGTCTGCGATCATCACAGAGTCCACAAGCAGCAGGTCGCAATCCCCGATGGGTCACAATTCATGACAGCAGACCGTCGAAATCTGCGACGGGTCACACTTTTCGACGGGTCGCAGAATTCGGTGTAACACCGGTGTTACACCGCATTTTGCGACCCACCGAAAGGTGTGACCCCAGGGGACGCTGTTGTACATTTTCTTCAACATGCACGTGCATTATAACAAAAACATAAATAAAACGTAAGATCTCCCCCCATCGATGGGTCTTTCTTTTCTTTTTAACATTAATTCTAAACAGTAGCCTATAGTAGGAAATGCTGAAAGGTAAATCAGCATAGGCCTAATTTAAAATTGACTAGCTTTTATTGGTAAAAAGAAGCAACGGCGAAGGACCGTAGTAAACGCCCTATCCATTGTATGGGTCTGTAAAGTGCTGATCAAATCAATCAAATGTATTTATTAAGCACCTTTAATAAAAAGGTCATTGGTTTGGGGGAGATCTTATGTTTTATGTATGTTTTTGTCATGCCTGTCTGTCTCTACGCTTCAAACTCGAGCATATTGCAGAAAATATGCAACAGCGTCCCCTGGGGTCACACTTCCGTGGGGTTAGGGGTTGCAGCTGCATGTTATTGGAGGATGTCAGTGACCGCGATTGGGCGCACGGCACGGGACAAGCCTAGAAGGTGTAGACGACGTGAAATAAACCAACTGTTGAACCCATTTCATTTTAATATTCCGTGGAAACTCGACGAATCCAAAATGAACATACCAGTTATAGACTTTAGTCCGTGGAACCTGGGAGAAAATAGTGTTTTAGACGAACACATTGTCGACTTGGGCAGGCAATTAAAATCCTCATTTACGGAAATCGGTTTTGTATATCTGAAGAACACTGGGATTACACAAGAAGAGGTAAGCGCGAGCCTCGGGAAATAGTTTATCGGGGTGCTGATCATGGAGCGCTTCAGTGGGGTTCCGGAATTGAAAATCCTATTCATATTCTGCATAGAAGTTTTGATTATTAGACAAAATCTCCAAGGTAAAATGTTGTGAAACCATCGTTAATAAGTAATCGTTACCATTTCTTATCTTGTGACCTCCCACCATGTGAGAGGGCCTCCGTATCTACATAGGCCTACGCCGTGTGGTAAATCCGTGCGAACGGATTTGTGAACAGTTCCCTCGGATTGATAATGTGCTTTGATACAGCACTTTGCGAACATCCAACTTATTTTGCAATTACCTTCTGAGGCTATCCCTCCTTGTGGAGGATGTCAAGAATGGTTTTCTGCACAACTATCAGGTCAGCAGTCTTCCCCATGATTGTGAATCCTACTGAAGCAGGCTGAGAGACCATTTAAAGGCTCAGGAACTCTTTTGAGGTGTTTTGGATTAATTAGCTAATTAGAATGTGACACTTTGAGCCTACAATATGGAACCTTTTCACAATATTCTAATTTTCTGAGATTTGGAATTTCGGGTTTTAATAAATTGTAAGCAATAACCTTGAATTATAACAAATAAAACCTTGGAATATCTCACTTTGCATGTAATGAGTTTACATAATGTATTAGTTTGGCCTTTTAAGTTGAATTACTGAAATAAATGAACTTTTGCACGATATTCTAATTTTCTTAGATGGCCATTGTTGTTGGTGTGGGTGTGAAAATTAAAGGGAGTGCCTCTGATGAAAACTAAATATTCTTCATGTATTTGAATTTACATTGCAGTTTTATATATTGCTGTATGAAGGAACAACAAAGCTTCAGGCTTGCCCACCAGCCTGATTACTGTTCTTTGCAAACCAACTCAGGCTTTGTTATTACATCTGTGCAAGTGATAATAAAGTCTTTATCTTTCAAACATTGTCCGTCTGAACCTCTTGTATATTGTTAAAGTGTTAAAGTGTGGGTTTTTATCCACATAAACTCCCTCACTAAATGTATGGCTTTTTGTGTTTTAAGGTTGAACAAGTTATGGACATCTCCAAGACGTATTTTCTCCAACCAGTGGAGATGAAGGTTCCTTTCCGCAGAGGGTGTTTTGCTAATTTTCCTAACCATGGCTGGGTCTCTTCCGAGGCTGAAAGGTGAGGATAATCGCTAGAACTCAAGCCTACTGGACTTTGTTTTGTTAACTCGTATTTGGTTTTGTTATTACGAATGTTCTAACATACAAGTATGACATCAGCTTGAATCCACGTCGCCCCGGAGATTTAAAAGAAGCATTCAACTCGATGTCCTTCCATAATGATATAGTAAGCACCTTTAACATCTACAGTGACAGGAAGGCCTCAAACAATACGTTGATATGAATATCCGGATGTCCTGACTAATGTTGTTGACTCTCCTCTCACCTCCTAGCATTGGCCCTCGCCTGCGTTCAAGGACAAACAGCTCTCTTTCTACCAGCGGTGTCGGGAGCTGTCTCTGCGTGTGCTGAGGGTGATGGCCATCAGTCTGGGTCTGGAGCCAGAGGTTTTCCTCCATGCTCACCGCCACATAGGAGGTAGGTCCTCTGCATTGACGTAACATTGTGTATGAAGTTATTCAAGTCAAATAACAGATCTCAAAATCAAAAAAGTATTCCAATGTTTTTAGCAAACATTCTCCAACAGAAAGTTTAGCACTACCACAAGATAGTAACCCGTTTACCAAAGGGAACATGAATGAACCATTCATTAACATTGGTTAATGCGGTTATAAGCACTAACTACTGCCAACTGTTTTGGTGTTTTAAGCCATGCTTCCAAAGACATTTCCTTTCTCAGGTAAGCCTATAATACTGCTGATCGTCAGAGCGGGGACAGAGAGGATGTCTGTCTAAGCTACGTCAATCACTAGTTTATTTTGTAAACTGCATAGTGCTTCAGGTAAGATACTGCTGCACATTGGCAGCTCTCAGCTACCATAGCTCCCAGATTCTGTAGAATTCAAATTAAAACGCACAGGCAGAAGCATAAAGGTATCCACAATTAAAAATGTTCTAAAAAAATGTTTGTAGATAAGTGGCGGTAGGCACACACACACACACACACACACACGCACACACGCACACACACACACACACACACACACACACACACACACACACACACACACACACACACACACACACACACACACACACACACACGGAAACGGAAACTAGATTTCCCAAATAAAAATGGTGTACGATGGGTGGGATGGTTGAGCAGTCTTGTTGTGTACTGTCGCAGGTGAGAAGAACGGGACCACCCTGCGCTCTCTTTATTACCCACCAGTCAACAGTGAGCTGGTGAAGGAGGACCAGCTACGCTGTGGGGAACACTCAGACTACGGCAGCATCACCCTGGTCTTCCAAGGCCAAGCTGGAGGCCTGCAGGTACACACACACACCTCTGCACTGGGCCAGCTGATTAACAAGATCTGTATGACTTGTGCTATAAAGCAAACCCATGATTGACATAAAATACTTGGCTCAAAGTCACAGACACCCGCAGGCACATCAGTCGACTCCTACTCACATTCACAAGGATACCACTTACGAATATATTTCATCAACTATTCGACAGACAGAAAACTAGAATTCCATAAAAAAAAAAGGCCAAAAAACATGTTTGCTTTTCAGGGGGGTTAACTTTGTTTTTCAGCCTTGATCCGTTTTCCTCCAGGTGCTCAGTACCTCAGGTGAATACATCTCAGCACCCTGCATACCAGGAACGGTCCTGATCAATATCGCTGATTTGATGCAGCGGTGGACCAGCGACCTCTTCATCTCATCTGTTAGTATCTTTTCTTAACATTTACAATTTTTTTCAAGCCCGTTTAAAACCGTTTGATAACTCGTCTTTCAGATCCACCGGGTTCTGCTTCCCCCTGCTGGTGACTCCAGTACTCGTCAATCTCTGGCTTTCTTTCTACAACCCGATGACGACTACCTCATCACCTGCTGCGACGGCTCGAACAAGTACCCTGCTGTGAAGTCAGGGGACTATTTAAACGATCGCTTAGCAGCAGCCGACAGAGATTCTTAAACCTTAGCCATGGCTATCGCATAACTATGAGGTCAGCTATCTATGCATAAACCAGACAGCCTACTGTGTGTGGGAAGTAAACGGTTCAGTCAAAGATAAGCTATTGCTCAGAAACTTTCATTAACTAGAGCATCAATGTTGATACAGTATGCAGCACGTCACTTATTTGAAGTAGCAGAATGCAAGAATCAAGCAAGGCTAGCTGGCCTGAGGCTATGATGGCTAACTAGCTGGTTAACCTTACGTGTTAACTAGTTGACAACAAAGAGAAAGGCCAGGCTGAGAGTTGGTTTCCCTAAATTTCAATTCTTTAATTAATATTTTTTACATTGAATTATTTGGCTTAAGAAGTCACATTTTAAAATGCACATCTTTAACAAATGAATCTTACAACTATAGAAATTAAAAGTATGTCAAATAAGAAAATAAAAAAGGCCTTAGCCTACACAGCAAATTCGGGCCTAAGGAATAAACTCACATGGATTTAAAATCAACTCAATCCAAGTGTATATGTAAGACCATCGAATACACTCTGGGCCAGGGTTAAAATTGGAGTTAAAACTGAACTCTTGGGAGTTAAAACACTAATCCCATGTGGGGTAAAATTCAACTCTCACCTTGAGTTAATTTAAATGTGAACCCCTTAATGGGAGTTTACATTCAACCCCTTAATGGGAGTTTACATTCAACCCCTTAATGGGAGTTTACATTCAACCCCTTAATGAGAGTTTATATTCAACTCCTTAATGGGAGTTTATGTTCAACTCCTTAATGGGAGTATACATATATATTTCTATTTTAAAACACAAAATGTTCTAGATGAAAATGAATACAAAAAAACATTGATGACTACACATTAAAGTGTTTCAACAATCATGCAGCATTGAGGCTTAAGTTCAAAGTAACGGCAAACATTTAAACGGCTATGAGAGCAGCTTAGCAGGTGGCACATTATGAATGCACGGTTCCACTTTAGGTTGAGGCAGCGATTCTGGAGAACGCTTGTCAATCAGTGAATATCTCCTCACCATACGCTACCTGTCTGTAGCCTCCTGTGTCTGCTAAAAACACACACACATACAGATAGGTAGTTAATGGTTAGGAGATATTCAGTGATTTAGACAAGCCTTATCCAGAATTGCGGACTCCACCTTTAACAATCCATGCAGCATTGAGCATTCAACAATCCATTGAAGCATTGAAGTAAGTTTGAATAAAGTGCCTTTTTTCCATTTATTAAACAAGAGCACAAATAAGATATAATAATTGCTGCTAACATCTGCTGCTGCTGCTTCTTTTTAAAATGTATTTATTTATACCATGTCTTGATGCCTTTTAGCTTGTGTTTCTCTTTCTTTTTAAAATGTATTTATTTATACCATGTCTTGATGCCTTTTAGCTTGTGTTTTTCTTGCTTGTTTATGTGTCTTGTCTGTTCTACCGCTTCTGGAATTTTAAATTTCCCTGAAGAGGCATTCTTAAGGGATCAATAAAGTGTCTATCTTATCTTATCTATCTGTTCTTTGAAGAGTCGGTGATGTTCAATAATCAGAATCAGTGCTGTAGATACACAGTCATATCAAAGGTATGTTTGTGATCAAACACAGTGTATGTGATGCATTTAATCCTATTCCACGTCCAACACAGTCAAGGTTAATATTTGTTGGCCTGTTTTTCTTTTCTAGATAGCCATAGTTAAAAGCATAGACCCTATTTAACAATCTTTCCTTAGAGATGAAATGTTTGATCAAATATCCAAATAGCAATCTGACCTCATATTGACCCACCCCTTCCAAGATATCGTGCATTATGTCAACAGCATAATTTTCTGCAACATTGAAATATTGCAATGTATTAAGTATGCTCATTCTCTTGATACCAAATGAAGAGGTTAATGTTGGGTCATTTACCAAACTAGTATAATGTTGCTCATTCAGAACTGGTGATCTTAAAGTCAAACGTGGGAAATGTGTTGTACTGAATGACTCCACAAACCCAAGAATGCTATGAATACCTAGGTTATCGCCAGTAATTTGTGCACGAGTGCCACATACGGAAACCTCAGCAAACAGAACAGCAATCCCAGAAGTCTCCAATATTTATATATCTAATGTCCAATATCTCGTGCATGAAAAAACGATATAAGATGAATGTTCATTAAGGCAGAATTCACCGTGGGGGGAAGATTTTGTAGGATAAAGTAAAGGCAGCCGACTTTATGTATTACTTTTTTTGAACCTAGAGGATTGGCACACTCAAAATCTTCATAATGTAATTGAATTTGGAGGGCAAACTTACTAATTGAATACAAAGGATGGCTTTTGAAGTAGCTTCCATCACAAAAAATCCTCATATTTGTCACTGAGTACATGTTTGCATCATCTCCCAAAAAAATATTTTCATTCTTGAAAATTAACTTCAGTGTTTCCATTATGGGAATATATAAGAACTTGTCATTAATGGGAACTTGCTCATAGGTTGCAGTTTTGCCATTTCTTCTGGTATCATACCTCACTCCTAGGTGCAGATCAACAGGCTGTACTATACCCCATTTTTCTCTAAAATATTTCTTCCATTTGCAGTCAGAGTTCAACTGGTTAAAAGGGTTGTCCATACTTTTAAATAACTTCAATGGCTGATCTGGAGGGATTGTCGGCTGGGAGTAAGTTCGATACTTGTTCCTGAATATTAGACTGCAAATCTCCCACAAATTGCTCTAAATTCTAAATTGTAGAAAGAACTACAGTATTTGGTACACTGCTTCCCAAAAGTTTGCCAATAATGGAGGCACACATATCCGTGTTGTGGCAGTTGACACTGAAGGGCCTGCTTCATTATTTTGACATTGCGATGAAGTAGAGGGTGTTTCTTCATTTAAGCACTGAGAATTACTGTGCTGTTGCGTGTCCTGGTCGAAAGGAGTTTCATGAGGCACACACATGTTATCAATAGGAGCACGTATCTTAATTAGATGTCTTCTAAATCCAGAATAACTGGATAATTGCAAGCAACATCCCATTTGACCACACTTGAGTCTCAAATTCTTCCCAGGATACTTGACATGAATTAGTTTGAGGTGCCTGATCAATAGTAAAGCCACACCAAAGGATGAATCACACATGAAACATCTCAACATTGTTGCTGTTTAAGCCAATTACAGCTTGTTCAAGAGCTTTGCTCTCAAATCCTTTACTCTTGGAGTTTCATCGGTAGTTCCAATGTCAATATTGTTCAGGGTGGTCTGCAGAAATGTGTACAGACTTGACAGCGCATCATCATATTTCACACCGAATAGTTTGTCAAATGCACTGAAGGATGTACATGACTGGCATGGAAGAAGCTTTCTGTCCAAGACTATGTAGAAGCTTGAAGCCTGTTCTTTTCAAGTGTCTGTGGCCAGAAGATATGGCTGGGGGTTTCCTTTGATGGTCAAGAGGTGATCCTCCAGGCTTTGGCAGGACTGAAACACAAAGAAAAGCATCTCGAGAGTAATAAGTAAATTGTTTAAAAAAAGATGTTGCATGAATATTGCACAATATTTGGAATTGGATTAAAATTGACTGCACAAACGTTGTGAAATTTCACCAGATGATCTGTTGCTTCTGAGACACCGATCTTCTTGGGCCGCTTCCTTCCAGCTGGTTGTGGAGTGAGAAGATACAGCAAGACAAGAAGAGAAGCCATGCTGCTGTCCCACTCTGCATAGAGTATAAATAACACAATTTACTTAATCTCTTTGGGGAAATTTCAGACATGCACCTTTTCATCTGCAAGCTGTGGGTATTTATTTTGACAACTTATTACCCCTATCTGGCTGGTCAGCAGTGTCAGATCCTTCATTCAGGGCTGATGCCAGCAGTTTTTTCAGGAGATGTGTCTCTTTGAGGGCCCTGGCCTCTTGGATGACATTGTCTTTAAAACGGCTGTTCCATTTTTCCAGGAACCTGGAAGCAGTCTCTGCTCCAAACATCAACGAGAAGTCCTGCAAAATCTAACAAAAAGGAAAGGACTGCAATCACTGAAAAAATACATTTCTAACAAATGTTTCTAAAATTCAGTTGTTACCAGTCCCTTAGTGTTCAAGAAACGAGGAAACATTTGAAGTATGTCTGTCAATTGCTGTGGGTCATCGAGCATCTGTTTACGAAAGTGTAGTGTTTCTCTCATCTTCTGGAAGACTAAGTCATGGTCAGTGGTGTGGTGAAGTAGAGACATGGCCTCCATGCATTTATCTCTTGTTTGCTGGTCATCCGTGGAATCGAATGTTCTTGATGATGTTGGACCTCCTTTTAGCACCTCTCTTTTATGGGATGTAAATGGGGTTCTGGACTGACACTGCATAGTCTTGATACACCATTGAAGAAAGCCTGTGTTGCTCTGAATGTCAAAGAAATGTTCCTGAAAATATATTTTAAAACGTACTGGATCAAGTATAGTCAATATCAAGTTTTTGAAGGATCAAGTGCATATGCTGCATGCTGCTTGTACACGAAAGATAAACAAACCAGTATGTAGCAACGTCAAGCCTAGAAAGATTTCCCGTGAGAAAGGAGCTTCATACTGCGGCAAATATCAAAAGCAGAGGCATGCTATATTCTTTTTTTGTCACTTTATTGAATTTTCCAGTCTCCCGTAACCACAACCAAAGCTCAACCGTTACCCCGTAACCACAACAAAGCTCAACGAGCACCCTGTAACCACAACAAAGCTCAACGTCTTTTTAACTCCTCCCCTAATTTCCGCACCACAAAGCATGATGGGAACACATCAACCAATAGCAGTCGTATAAGAACACAACAAACATAACCCCGGTGCTACATTGCCCCCCACCAGAATGTCGCCTGTCCTCAGCCGACAAAGTCCTGATAGTGACGGGGAGGCCGCCGCCGCCTGTGAGCCCGTGGGGTCGCATGCCCCAACCCCCCACTGTCTTTTCGAGTCTGAGGACTCGTCGGTGTGAGTGGAGCCGTGCTGGGTGTGTTGGGAAGTCCGGCCGCCAGGGGGCGGTAGGGTGCCAAGCGTTCTCTGTGTAGCACCACCACCCGCCCACGGGCACACATCTTCACCCGATACACAACATCGGAAAGTTGTTCCAGCACCTCACTGGGCCCCACCCACTGGCTGGTCAGTTTGGGGGAGATCCCCTTTTTAAGGGTTGGGTTGTAGACCCACACCCTCTCCCCAGGAATGAAGGATGGCCATGGCAATGGAGGTCATACCCCCGCTTTTGTCGTGCCGCCGCCTGTTCCTGACGCTGCCTGGCAAACTCGTGAGCCTCTGCCAGACGCTGCTGGATGTCCCGCAGGTAGGCGAAGCCCGGTATCCTGGGGAGATCGTGGGGGGGGAGGAGGCCCGAAGGCTAGGTCCACAGGCGTCCGCAGCTCTCTGCCGAACATAAGTGTGGCTGGCGTGCACCCCGTGCTCTCTTGCACCGCTGAGCAATAAGCCCACAAGACATGGGGTAGGTGGGGGTCCCAGTCCCGCTGGTGTCGTGAGGTGACGATGGCCAGTTGCGTGGCAAGCATCCGGTTGAACCGCTCCACTAGCCAGTCGCTCTGGGGGTGAAGGGGCATCATCCTTGTCTTGCTTACCCCATGCGTTTGCACACCTCAGCACAGACTTGAGCCTCAAAGTTCCGCCCCTGATCGCTGTGCAGTTCTTGAGGTGCCCCGAACCGACAGAACATCTCACACACCAGACGCTCGGCTGTGGTCACCGCACTCTGGTCGGGGACCGCATACGCCTCCGGCCACTTAGTGAAATAGTCCATGGCCACGAGGACGTAGCGGTTCCCACTGTCTGTGATGGGGAATGGGCCCAGGATGTCCACCCCAACCCGCTCCATGGGGGCCCCCACCTGATATTGCTGCAAAGGGGCATGGGAACGTCCAGTCGGCCCCTTCTTAGCAGTGCAGGAGTCACAGCAGTGAACGAAAAGCTCTGTGTCCTTTCTGCAACCAGGCCAGTAAAAACGCTGGCGCAGCTTGTTGAGGGTCTTGGTCACCCCGTAGGGTCCTGCCCCCACCGAACAGTGGACCGCATGTAGCACCCGTTGGTGCCAGTCCTTGGGCACCAGTAACTGCCACACATCTCTCCTCCAACCTGGTGCATGCCAGACCCTGTAAAGCAGTCCATCACGCCATGCCAGAGTGGCCCACACTGAGTAGTAGGTCTTGGTTTCCACGGACAAGGCAGAGACAGCCTGCTTCGGGGGATGGGCCAATTCCTCACCACCTCCACCTTGGCAGGGTCTGTAGCCACGCCTTCTGGCCCCACCACATGGCCCAGGAACCTGGTCTAGCGCTGCAGTAGGTTGTACTTTTTGGGGTGTAGGCACAGGCCTGCACCCTGAATGGCTTGGAAGACCTGACGGAGGTTCTCCAGGGCCAGCTCAAAGTCCCTGGCGTGGACCAGAAGGTCATCAAGGTAGGCCACGCACTGTTTTCCGTGAATTTTAACCTGAATCCTCTCCATGAGTCTCGAACGTGGCGGGAGCATTGCAGAGACCAAAGGGCATCACCCTGAACTGCCAGAGCCCTTGGCCGATGGTGAAAGCCGTCTTGGGTCTTGCATCTGGTGCCAGCTCCACCTGCCAGTAGCCGCTCCGCAGGTCTAGTGAGCTGAACCACTGAGACCCTGCAACTTTGTCCAAGGCGTCATCTATGCGGGGCAAGGGATAAGAGTCCTTTCTGGTTACGTCGTTCAAGTGACGATAGTCTACACAGAACCTCCAGGTGTCGTCCTTCTTTTTGACCAGGAGGGCAGGGGCAGCCCAGGGGCTGTTGGATGGCTCCATCATCCCCGCCTCAGCCATCTCCCGGATCATCTGCTCTGCTGCTTCTTGTTTGGCGAACCCTAGTTGGCGGGCTCGCAATCTAATGGGCAGGGCCGTGCCGGTGTCAATTGAGTGCTGCACCAGGTTAGTTTGGGTGCAGTCCTGATTTCGTCCAGCAAAAATGTCTGCAAACTGCTGGAGCAGGTCTCGCAGCTGTTGACTCTGCTGAGCATCGAGTCCTTCACTGCTCCGCTGGTACAGTTCCTGGTCGCGTTGTCAACATCTGACGATGGGGGCTGAGGAGTCGTAGCCTCCACGGAGGTCGCTGTTGTCATCTCAGGGGATGGCGGCGGTGACTGTGGAGGCGGCGATGGTGCGGCGCCTGGTGAACACAGCTGGGCTTGTGTACACCCTATCTTCCCCCCTTGATGGCGCTGGAGGGTCAGCGTCTCCGTGCCGAAGTGAATGGTGTTCCTCGACACATCCACCCTAGCCCCCCAACGAGTCAGTAGATCCAGCCCGATGATGCAGGGGTCTAGAATTTCGGCCACCCAAAACTTGTGGGTGGTTTCGGTGTTCCCCACCTTCACTGGCAGCGGGATTTTCCCCAGCATCCCAGCTAGTTCTCCGGTCACTGTTCGGATCTTACAGTCGGTGGGCGTCCATCCCGTCTCTGGAAGCACCCCTGGGCGCACAATGGAGATGGTGGAGCCCGTGTCCACGAGGGCCCAGCAGGTGTGTCCCTTGATGGAACAGAGGAGGTAGAGGCCGTGGTTGGTTGGACGGGTGGCAGTCTCCCCAGGGTGCCTACCTGCATTAGTTTCCCGACTGTGGGGCTCTGTGGTGTTTTGGTGCGGGGGCAGGCAGCCCGGGACCCAGCGCCCCACCTCTCCACAGCGCCAGCACGGGTTGTTGAAATGGCGTTCCCAGGACCCGTGGGTTGGTCGACGTCGGCCTGGTCGAGTTGACGACAGACGAGCCTGGAAGACGACCCTTCCCTCGACGTTCCCTTCTTCATCGCTGACGTCGGCCCGGCACACCTGGGGACCTGGTCGTTTGCATGGGATCATAACAGCCTCCACCCTCTCTGCCTCATCCAGTGCAGTGTTGAGGCTGGTCGGTGCCATGATGCAGAGGGTGTTCTTTCAGTCACTCTGGTGTGAGGCCATGGAGGTGACGTCCTTCTGGCGGTGGTCAGCGACGTCCTCTCGGCGGCGACGATCGACGGCGAGCTCTCCGCAACGGTCAGCGACGCCCTCTCCTCTGCGGTGTAGGTCAGTGGTGGCAGTCTCTCTAGGGTGGTTACTCGTCGGCGGTCAGCGTGCTCAACTTCGGCTGACAACAGTCTTGCATGGCGGCGGGGAGCACTGGCACCGTTGGGTCGATCGATCATCTCCGCAGGAAGATCTTCGCCGAGACGCTGAAGAATAACTTCAATCTCGTGGATTTTCTTCGCTAAATAACTTCTTGACATTGCCATCTTCGTAGGGGGTATTCGTTTTATAAAATCCCACTTCTGACACCAATGTGGCGAATATCAAAAGCAGAGGCGTACTATGTTCTTTCAGTCACTTCATTGAATTTTCCAGTCTCCCGTAACCATAACCAAACTCAACCGTCACCCCGTAACCACAACAAAGCTCAATGAGCCCCACGTAACCACAACAAAGCTCAACGTCTTTTTAACTCCTCCCCTAACTTCAGCTCCGTAAAGCATGATGGGAGCACATCAACCAATAGCAGTCGTATAACAACACAACAAACATAACCCCGGCGCTACAATACGAAGGCACGCCATGGATCCCTTACAAAACGCAAAAGTTAAACAATACGTGCTAAAACACTCTCTGCCGCAAATTTATCAGGTATGTTCATCTATATCACAATGCATTTGTGTCAGATTCATAATAGACTACTGCTGTTGTGCGTAAAATCGATTATCATGTAGGCCTTAACTTCTGCCTACACTTTCTTGTCAACAGGCCCTGTTGACGGCTTCATGTTTGTCAAGCCCAAATGATCCAATACAGTTTCTGGAAAATAAACTTGTTGCCCTTCAAGGACATCATAATCTCCACGACATTGACTGGTTGGTAACAGCTCAGGGTTTGCAATGTTGTTCCAAGAGATTGACACATGGTGGCGCTCTTTCTCATGTAAAATATTAATAAATACTCAAATAATGAAGGGTGCTTTATTTAAAACAGACATCATAATACCCTCTACTCACGTAAGAGTTACTTTAAATTAGAACAAACTTAATCTGCCATTCTTCAACTTGATCTCTGAAATTGATCCTCAAGGCCTCAGGACTGAAAAGTCTGCCAGAAATACATCTGGAGCCAAAGTGGGCCTACTCTCTTTCCAGTTATATAACCATTTCCCTCCCACATATCTGTCGCATTTCATAATAGTGTTCTATTAAAAGAATACTGTTTTGTTAAATCGATCCTGCTGGTCTACTTCATATCTCAGGAAAATTTGGAGTACACTGCAAGAACATTATTTTATTGGTTTTGCCATTAACCAAAGTTAGATTATTTCCATTAATTGTAATAGTATTAATTGTATTCATAATATTCGTAATTCTTATTTTTATAGTAGTGGGCATGAGCAGCCTGTCCCTGTAGTATCATACGAGTGAAATATGTTAGTGTTGACATTAATATGGGTCACTTTGGCAACTCTATTCTTCTATAGCATTTGTGTTGGAGATCGAACATCGGATAATTGTTTATATTATCTGCATTCTCTTCCAATTTGGTTTAAATATGACACATACTTTAATTAAGCACCTTATGTGTCTGCAGACCATCTGAAGAAATTATTCTAGAGACTACTTCCAGCTGATGTCAATTGTAAAACCATGTGTTTCAAGGTGCACATTTGCTCATGATGCAGAAAACCAAATAGCAAAAACCTCATTGACACGTGGCAGGGTGCGTTCCATCTTCAAGGAGGCCGAAGACTCGGTAGGCCTACTGTGTGGTTTCCATTCCTTCAGCCCATCTTGGAATCCATTTCAAATCCAGTACTGACCAGATGAAGAATGTTGAGTTTAAAAAAAAAGCACCTTATCTTCTCAGCTACCCACATATCTGTTAGAGAAAGCCTACTCCTGTTACCGAAGACGTCTAACAAAGAATTGCTTCAGGTAGGTTTTGAGTACTGGAAGAAAATGTATGTCAAAAGGTATTTATTACTTTCGTTGTTTAATAGTTCATTCATTTTTTGGCTCCAAAATAAACTCAGCTCATTTCCATAGCCCATTCATTTGTGGAACAGGAAATGTTGACAGTTGACCTATGCCACATGGATGGAGGTTGGAACCTACTGCTTTGTATAGTACACCTTATAAGAGCTTGTGGGTGGACAAACCAAATCCAACATGGAATGGTATAATCTTACCTGTTAGATACAGGCACTCGGAGAGGGGACAACAGACCTACATTCTGCGTCTCCTTGGCAACAGGTGATGTATCTGATCTGATAGGCCAGCTTACTTGTTTGGGTCATACAGCTGAGATGGAAAGAAAACTAGACATTCTGTTGGAAGACGTGGCCTGCTTGGGGGCTTGGGGCTGTATCTTTGGGCCCGGAAGAACTAGCGTATACATCAGGTTGCATTCTGTAGCCTTTGCTCAGTCTTTAGCATTTTAATTCCTATTGTGTCTATTCGATATATATCCCTGTTCGGCTGGCTGTTGTGAAACATAACAGGAGAGGCCCACTCTGGTTTGTCTGAAGGGTTAAGGAAGCATAGATTCAGAGATTTGAATTCATTGTAGTCAACCGATTATCTTTGAACAGACGCCTCACTGGTTGAAATAAGGGCAGCATATATCTTATCATCAGCCAAACATTTAATCTAAGCATACAAGAGCCTTTTATGCTTCTCTGGGGAAAAAAACGGTTTCCGGTGCCTTGGGCCGAATGTTAATCCCATTTATTCCACTTCCACACACTCACCTGCTTCCTCACCTGCTTCCTCACTTCTTCCGCCTAATGCTTCCTTAACTCACCCAATCGTCCTTATGTAAGAGCAAGGAAAAAGGGAAACAATTTCGATATTTAAATCCAACTGCTTTCATTAGTTAATTGTAGACAGCTGTTGTAGTTGTGAGTCACAGCCTGAACTTTTCAAGCTTTTCAACTTTTCAAGATGGGACGAGGAGAGTACTGTTTAAGCCTAGCTAGACCGTATGCTCAGAGCTCTACACCTTGGATTCCCTCGTGATGTTTAGAGATGGTCATGAAGAAGCTAATACAATAAACAAGGCCTACTGAAGTCCTCTAGAAAAAATGCCTCATAGTACCAGAATAAGATCCAAAGAAAATAAAACTAGACTGCAAAAACTGGTGATTCTATATGACTCACTTACCCCCTCAATGGCTAGCCCCCAGTGTCCTGTTTCAACTCCCCTTGTGTTCTCTGTGGATCCTGAGGAGTGAATAATGAATGAGAAGTGTGTGTGTGTGTGTGTGTGTGTGTGTGTGTGTGTGTGTGTGTGTGTGTGTGTGTGTGTGTGTGTGTGTGTGTGTGTGTGTGTGTGTGTGTGTGTGTGTGTGTGTGTGTGTGTGTGTACAGACAATGGGTGAAGTACATCACACAAAGGAAGAGGAAGGCCTATGAGCTTCACCAGAAGATGAGGTTGGCTGGAGAGCACTACGGGAGGAGACGGCAGGGCCTAGCACTCACAAGTTGGATGAGCTGGTTAGAATTCAGAAAGAGCGTCCAAGCAGGTATGTGACTGGACTAGACCTAGAAGTTATAGACACAACCGTTTTGTCCTCATAAGGAATGGTGACTACATCTCATTTAGGTGTTTTGTCCACTAAAATGAACCACACATTAGGAATCATTTGTAGTTTCAGTTGATACAGCAAGTTTAACCTGAAGATTTTATTGTGACCTGCATATTTTGATTTCTCGAATGTATCCTAAGGCTATGAGGCAGGTATGACATACATAACATGTAATATGATCTGATTTAAGTATGGATTTCTATTGTTTTCAGTGGTCTTTGAGAAGCTTCAGAAAGTGTTCAATGGCATCCGCTTTAAACGCATAATAACCATATGGAGCTTTGCTGTGAAGGAATCAAAGAGGACCAAGGAATACTTGGAGGTTTGAGGGTTATGTGTGTGTGTGTGTGTGTGTGTGTGTGTGTGTGTGTGGTGTGTGGGTGTGGTGGTGTGTGTGGGTGGGTGGGTGGGTGGGTGTGGGTGTGTGTGTGGGTGTGGGTGTGTGTGTGTGTGTTCGTTCTAATTCTGCTGTTCCGTGGGTGTACCCCCAGACACTGGATAAGGGTGTGCTGGAGATGAGCGACCAGGCTGGAGAGGGATGTGACAGTGTCTCTGTTCTCCCCAAGAAGCTCTCCAATAAGGTATTACACTGACATCCGTCTTTTTGCAGGAAACTATATGCCGAGATAAAAATAATAAAGATCAAGCTAAAAACACAAATATATAGGTTATTTTCAGCGCCTATCTGGCATCTGGAATGTGACATATTTGTAAAAGACAATATGAGGGATGAACATGATCTGGTCATTCAGTGTTTTATAGCGGTCAGGGGCCCAGCCTTATGCTTTCTTTTCATTGTGATGACGTCACTGTGTTTTCATTGGCTGCAGTGTAATTCCCAATCATACACTCTGTGTCGTCATCACATAAACATTTCTTAAGAGGTCAGCAAGTTAGATTTGAGTAAAAAACAAAATAGTAATACTTTCTTTATTCTCCCCCTAGTTTTTATTTTGAAATGTTTGGTTAAAAACCTAGCCTGAACAAGTAATTTTTCATGTTGTCTTTAAAGTAACAAGGGCTCAGACTGTACAGGAGCCCAGGATGTTCCCCGGGCTCTACAGGCAGTCAGCCATGAGGTCATGTGTGTTGCATAAGACTTCAGTGCACTGTAAACACTCTGGTTCAGTTCCAGGACTGCTGATTGAAGCCATTCCCATCTCATTATGGCCATATATCTGACATTCCACGGGTGTATGTTTACAGAAAGCTCTTTCTTTAGTTAATACCACATGTTCAGCTCCAGGACCCTACAGGTTTTTTTCTTTATAGTATAGTAGTAGTCGTAGTTTACTACTTTCCTTTGTACATTGTTGAGTGCACTGATATGTAAATAATCATTAAGTTCAACATGTGACTGATCTGCCGTGTGTCTTCATGCGTCACAACAACCATAGTATGTTTACAATTATAATAGTATGTTTACAATTATAAATAGCACTTAAGACATACGTCTTAAGTGCTATGGAATCTTGTAAACATGCCATAGCACATTTTCTCTCAATAACTTTTCTTAATAAACAAGGGATATATGCTCTATAACTTGTAAAATATGCAGGATTTTAAAACGTGTTTTAAAATCAAAAAGTAATTTTTGTCTTTTTCATGGGTTAACTGATAAGACCAAAAAGCATAGCTGTACCACAAAGACTCAAATCAATCCGTATATCAAACAGCATTGTTCACTTCAAGAGAGCAGTTCGGGTACAGTTGAAATTCTACACAACGGCCAAAATCCACATCAAATAATTGATTGCTGGAAGTATTTTTTTAATGATAAAAAAAGCTTAAAGATAATAAGCAAATTTTATCACGTTGGTTACTAAAGAAACAGAAGACTGTTCAGTGAGGAATAGATCAAATCCATGAGTAGGTCTGTGTGCTTTCAGATCTTCCAGTATTTAGAATTGCGAGACCTGCTGAAATGTGAGCTAGTGTGCAGTACGTGGAGAGCCATCACACAGTCGGGGCATCTGTGGAGTCGGGTAGGCCTACATTTTCCCCTTTCATCTCTGTATGCGGTCCTCACTCATGACACTGAACCACAGGAACACATACGGACTACACAATTGTTGAGGATTTCTCCTAATGACCCTGGCAGGTAAACTTCTCTGTAGAAAAAGACTGGATCACTGACCTGACGGTCAAGGAGATTCTACAGAAGTACCGGCCCTTTGTCACCACCCTCAACCTACGCGGCTGCACGTCCCTTACCTGTCTTAGCTTGACATGCATCAGTGAGTATTCTGTGCAACGGATGCACCGGTTTCATGTGTAGTCCCTATATCCAAGTGATTTATCCCAGCAAATTGTAAATATCTTATGTTATCAAGCAACTATCTAATAGTCAAAAAGTTAATTTTTCATTTGTATATTTGCAATGAAGTTATAAGGAATCATCAATTATAGATAATTCTAAAGGTGGGTTTTTCTCCATCTGATACAGACTGATTGTATTGCTTGTGTGAGGGGGGTTGATATAGATAGTGAAGGTTGGATGTTCAGTGGAATCAGGACAGTCTGATGATCTGGTACTTCTGGGGCCCTCGGAGGTGGCTTGGTGCCAGGTTCTCCTCCAAAGTCCCCTGCATCTCAAGGAGGCTCTCCCACAGCTCAGGGTCCGTGTCCCCCAGCTCCTCCTGCTCCTCTTGGCGCTGCGCCTCCTTTGGACACGCGCGGTAATAGGAGTCCACGTACTTCTCCACCCGCTCCCCCATGTGCTGCACAGGGGAACGACATTGCAGGCCAGACATCCTCACCCCAGGGTGCAGACGCAGCCAGTACACCATGTAATGGATGCTGAAAAGAGTACCTTGTTCAGTATGTATTTTAGGTAACAGACTCAGCTCACAAAACCGAGACTGTGGTGACTTCCCTTCCATGTCCAGAATATAAAAGTCTGCCTGGTATTTTTTACAGACTGTGGGTCTGTTGCCAAACAGCAGACTCGGATACACATTAAACTGTATTTATTGTCGTCGTGAGTGTACTGCGTGAACCAATAAGGTCATCAAAGGGTACAGGGTTCCTAAAGTAATTAGTCCCATATTTTGCCTCTCTGAAAGTGTGCAAAGGGGATGTCCACAGCCATGTTACGGCCAACAGTGACCATAAATGCCATGGTCGTGCGTGGACTGTCAGCCTACTTCAGCAATGGCGCGGCACAATGACTATAAAGCCCACATAATGGTTTATTGCAATGCTGGAGCAAAAACTTGGCAGCGACTTTCTCACTTTCTGGACCTGGAAGGTTTTTACCACTGATTAGATTATTTATTGTATAGATGAAAATAGCCCACCTGTAGTCGCACACCCAGGGGTTTCCTCCCAGCTTTAGCAGGGACAGGAAGTAAAGGTCTTCCAGGACGCCATGCTGAACAAAGTGCAAGTTGTTGTCGGACAGATCCATCTCATGAAGGTGGAGCAGGCCTGACAGAGAGCCTGGGATAGAAAACAGAGAGAGACAGAGAGACAGATAAAGGGACAGACAGCTAATGGTTTTATGGTTATGGTAACAAGGAATGTTCCTTTCCCAGAAGGCTGAAATTTGTGCTGGATTTTTTTAGTTTTCATTAATGTTCCTTGTTTCTTTCCTGGATGTCATTTCATATTCCGACCAACATTTTGGTCTGAGTATTATTCTCCAGAAAACCACGGGTCTCTGTCCACTGGCCAACATTCTTCTTCTGTTTCCTCTTCAAAATGTCTACTATGTTTATAATACGCCCCTGGTGTGTTCCTCTAATTCTTATCCCCTCTCCAGCTAATGATATTCTAAACTGGACAGCTATATTTCAGAGGTCTTTTGAAACTATGTTTCACCATCCCTTCTTTCCCTTTGTTTATATCAGGTTTAGATATTTGGAATAAAAAGTGTTACCCTTTTCCATGTGCTCCAGGTCATTGTTCTTGAGGTTCAATGTCCTCAAGCTCCGGGCTTCATGGAAATCTCTGGCTCGTAGCTGACGAATGGAATTATGAGACAGGTCCATATGAACGATATCATCCGGAATACCACTTGGAACCTCGGTCAAACCTGGAAGGGGAGGGACAGAGTCATTCTGTATTGTATGTTATGCAATACGCCCAACCGTTGCATCATGAATGTGCGCTCTGCTGTTCGGTATTCTACGGGGCCATCGTGGTATTTGCTGGGGAAATATTGTTTCACCATCTGTGCTGTGCAACTTTGGCAATGAGTTGAGATGATAAAATGTGTTTGTGACTCGCAAGAGAGATCCAAGCTGCTTGTTTCTGATAGTACCACCCTGGTTCCTTGGGAATGCAAAGGAGAGAATGTCCGACTTCAAAAGACTGTTCTCGGCTTCAATGTGCGAGCTTGATTGTCAAGGCCATATTTCTTCTTGGAAATGTTTCTCCTAATCTTCCTGTTGCATAACAAACACGTGGCCCATTCACCCAAAACCAAAACATCTGTCTCTGTGAAAATACAATAGACCAAAAACCAATCAAAGGTGGTGAAGAACCAGTATGTAAAAGCACCTCTCCGACTGCAGTCCAGCCGGGGCTCTGGGTAGAGGTAGGCGTGACAGGAGACGGTGGCGTCCGGCTTGCCTTGGATCCCGCTGGGTTTTCCAGGCTCAAAGGGGTCCGTCTGATCGTCCTGTGTGCCCTGGTCCGAGTCCTGGCACAGAAACTCGGTATCAACCTGCTTCAGCTTCTTGCCTTTCAACCTGAGCGGCTCTGTACACCTGCCAGAAGAAAATTGGTTTCAGGCCATGGGTTATGTCATATAAATGTCATATAAACTTTCCCCAGGATATGACCCACGAGATCCAAAATGATTTATGCTAATAATAAATCTTCAGCAAGTTGTCTAACCCCTACCTGCTTCTTAAGGACCTGTCTCTGTAATCACTGTCTAACCCCTACCTGCTTCTTAAGGACCTGTCTCTGTAATCACTGTCTAACCCCTACCTGCTCCTTCAAGACCTGCATCTGTAATAACTGTCTAACCCCTACCTTCTCCCTAAGGACCTGCATATTTAATCACTGTCTAACCCCTACCTTCTCCTTCAAGACCTGCATCTGTAATAACTATCTAACCCCTACCTTCTCCCTGAGGACCTGTATATGTAATCACTGTCTAACCCCTACCTGCTCCTTCAAGACCTTTCTCTGTACTGTTGAACCTCCTACTGCCCCTCCATGACCTGTGCCAAGGTGAATGCATCTTCTTAATCGGTGACCATCATTTGTGTGCAGTGACTCGCCTGGCGTGGTTGGCTAGGTGACGGTTGCTTGGGACCTGCAGGGTCTGTACGAGGCTTTCTAGCGTGCAGCCACAGTTCCAGGGGTTGTCGTAGAGACGCAGGTACTGCAGGTTGGGCATGGGGATCAGGGCCTCCTCGCTCACCACGGCCAGCTTGTTGTGCTGCAGGAGCAGCGTCTTGAGGCGCCACAGGCCCTGGAAGGCCTCTTCCTCCACCACCGAGATCTGGTTCTGCTGCAGGTCCAGACTCTTGAGGCCCTCAAAGCCGGCGAAGGCCCCGTCGCGTAGGATACGTATCCGGTTGCGGGCCAGTAAGAAGATGCTTGGGCTCCATGGACCAGCTTCTGGAGCTAGGTATGGAGATCAGACCGCGCTCCTGGCAGTCCAGAAAGACATCCCTGGATTGCAGGGTCTCCGTGCAGTTCGGGGGAAGTAACCTGGCAGTGCCGGATCTGCCATGGCGCCTGGTGCCTCGCCACCTACCATGGTGGTTCAAGACAAGTGCTGTGAGTTTTGTCACTCACGCACAAACATTGATTGGGTACACTTAATGTTGCAATCTATGTGTCAACTAAATATGCAGAAAGATGAACAAGTGGATGATCCACACCTGTCCCGTGCCAAGCCATTCCTCACTCCTTTGAGTCCTTTGCCCCGTCCGGCCTTTCTCATCTCAGCCATGGAGAAAAAGAGCAGGACCATCACGGGCCAGAGGGTAGAGGAGGTGAGGTGCATACTGGACCCTAGAGCGGCCTCTCCAGCTGGGGAGCACTTGGAGAGATGGGGGGTTCTCTGGAATGACTGTCCAAGCTGACTGTACAGACTGCAACACAGAAGCAGATGGGGATCAGCACGTCCAGTCTCTTATTGTTATTTAGGTACAGCTGCTGTGTTGCTTGAGGGCCTGTGGAACAGTATTGAATATGCGGTACGACCTCTCAGATGAAGCTTTAAACTATGAGCTCCATACGGGGATCAGGGGGAAATATCTTGCATACTGACTTCTCTTGCATTAAAGACAACATTTGATCCTTCCTCTATACATAGAATACATCGAAACTAACCAGAGCTCGACATCTCAGAAATGACAGACAGTCTGAGGGGCGAAGGGATGTGTTTCAAAGGACCATGGCAGCTGATTACATTTAGTTCACAATTCTGATTTTATTTATTTATGTGCTCCACCCCTCACTTGCTCTCTGCATCAGATAAATGCAGAAACCTCCAGGAAATCAACCTGTCAGAGTGCTCTAATATCACTGTAAGTTAAATGCCAACAACACACACACACACACACACACACACACACACACACACACACACACACACACACACACACACACACACACACACACACACACACACACACACACACACACACACACACACACACACACACACACACTTCCTTCCCTTGATAAGCTGTATTTGCTGAACACATGGAAGTGGTTACTGAGAAGGATCGAGGGTGGAGATATACAGTATAATGGTTGGATGTGCATCACTTACTATGAGTCAGACTCCCTCTTTATTAAGTTACTCAAATGTTCAGTGTCGGTGAAAGATGGCATCAACACCACACATCCTTCATGTTTTTGTGTGGGATAATCCTTCTCAATCATTCTTTGAATGGTCTTATAGAAAGAAAAACATGTTGTTGTACTTTGAGAAGTTCCAGGGACACACTTATCCCATCACACGACCATATGCTGGATGTTTTGGTAGTCAACTGCATTGTTCCACCTCAGGATATGATGGTGCAGAGCCTGGTGGAGGCGTGTCCCAACCTCCTCTACCTCAACCTCTCCTGCACACCGGTGACGAATGAGGCCCTGCGGGCACTCTCAAGGTACGCGGCGTCTGCAGGTTAAGACTAGCATCGCTGTCTGCCTCTACTATAGTAGCCTCCAGTCTCCTGTACTAAGCCCCCCCTCGCCCTGGCCCCATACCGTCTCGTTCCCAGAACTTGTACTATTTCTGTTCTGCTGGAGAAATACAGTTCAGCGCCAGATTGGCAAGATGCTATAAGCATGTTTTAATGGGAGTTCATAGTGAGTCAGAGTTACAAGGAAAGACGGTTATGTTAAGACTTGGTATGATTGTGTGTATTAAATCCCAGAAAGGGAAATGATCATTTTCAGGATATAGGAATTCACAAAAAGTATTGGTTTACAAAGATTATCATTGAACTAAAGTGGTTCTGCCAAAAAAAAAGCACATTTTCTAATAACATAAGGACGTAGGAAATAACAAAAGAAATTTGTTTACAAAGATGACCATTGAACTCAAATGGGTCTGTCAAAGAAAAAAAAATCTAACAAATTCTAATCATTTTCAAATACATGTTTGACAGGAGAATAATTAGGAGTTTACATATTGTCTTTATGTCTATTCGTCTTTATCATAATCTGTTACCCTTCAAATATCTGTTATTTTTGACAGAAGCAGTCTGAGTCTCCAGTACCTCAGTCTGGCCTATTGCCAGCACTTCACAGATAAAGGCTTAAAGTATCTTACCACAGGGATGGGATGCCACGACCTGGTCCACCTCAACCTGTCGGGCTGCACACAGGTCCGGTGTCCGTGCTGCTAATAAATCTCCTCTCTCTGCTCAGCTTCACTCTGTAGAGCGTGCTTACAGCATCCAAGTCTTCTTGATGTGAATGAAGTCTCCCGTCTCCTGTTAGCTGTCTTCTAACCTCGTGTTTTCACTCCTAACTCTGCCTGAAATTTCTGGAAAACTATGCGTATGAGAGAGAGAGAGAGAGAGAGAGAGAGAGAGAGAGAGAGAGAGAGAGAGAGAGAGAGAGAGAGAGAGAGAGAGAGAGAGAGAGAGAGAGAGAGAGAGAGAGAGAGAGAGAGAGAGAGAGAGAGAATGCTAGTTGTTTTTTTTTTTAAAGGGAGGCTGTATTAAATTACACCCCGGCCCTTACCCCACCTACACACACCAAGAGCACGTCCCATCACATCCGACACTTTATACTACAGCTGTTTCCAGATGCTATGGATTTACGGTTAAATAAATTCAGAGGGGGAACTCTTAACAAGCTGCATCCTATACATTCCAGCCCGCAGACAGACATATTCTGAAATCATGTTTTGTTTGTCTTAGATGACAGTGGATGGATTCAGATACATCTCAACAGGATGCCCATCGCTCAAAGAGATTGTGATCAACGATATGGCCACCCTGTCTGATAGATGTGTTGTGGTAAGTACGTTCACTCTTGGCAACGTTTCACAGTGATTTGGAAAGTAGGACTTTCCATATTACAGACTGAAATAAGGACCTTGGAAACACCTGTGTTTGCCAATGGGTGTGAACCAGCATCCCCTGGCTAGCCCACGTCCGGGACTCTAGAGCAGACCTGGCGTGGAGCCATGCCCCATGCTTGACTGCTTTTGGTATGAGAAGGGGGATGCAAGTAGAACAAAAACAAAGAAACCGCACTGTTTGAAATTGGAGTCTGAACACGCTCATGTAAAGTGCAAAACCAAATCATTGGGTGGGTTGCCTGAAAATCCCAGCCCTTAATAATGAATGGTGAATGTCATGTATGGGTGCTGTATCACAGGTGCATAAGGGATTAAAAAAAAGAGTTATTCTCTAGAAGCAGCTGTCTAGGATTACCGGTAAACCAGATCTTTAGCACCTTTCCGGGGTTAATCCCATCATGATCCATTGCTTTCCTCCAGATCTTTACCACGGCATCAACAACACCAAAGCCTATCTTTACCAATCTTAATCTTAAGAATCTTAACCTAGCCTCACAGAACACAGCCGATCTTCAGGAGGGTCTGGTCATCAAGCCTCAGAACGCAGTAGAACACCGATCGCAGTAGATGAAGGAGAGCAGTAGAACCCCGAAAGCAATAGTTCCCCTAGCCCAGTAGATGACAGAACACAGCTCGATCTGGTCTTCCTCCACAGGGTCTGATCGCGCGGTGTTCTTCTCTCTGCGCCCTCTCCCTCTTGGACACGCCTCATCTGTCTGACGCCGCCTTCAAGGCCATTGCAGAAGTCTCCAAACTCAAGGCTTTCAGCACGGAGGGTGAGGCTATGGTCCCATCCAATGACACTGCATGTTTCTCTGCCATGGAGGAGTGGGTCTGCATTAGAGTTATGAGAACACTGTGTGCACGCATTGACAGGGAAGATGGACTTCCCAAACAGGAACAAGCCTGGGAGTGGTTTGAATCTAAATTGGCATTACATTTACATTTACATTTAGGGCATTTAGCAGACGCTTTTATCCAAAGCGACTTACAATAAGTACATTTTTCATAAGAAGTGCAACAATATATCCCTGTCGGTACAGAAAGGATGTTCATAGAACCAAGTGCAAGTACAACAATCGCTAGGCTAACCAATTCCCCGTGTTACAGCAATGATAGCAGCTACTGCAGTTGCTACACAGTTAAGTACTATAAAACAATACAATACAACACAATACAATACAGTGTACAATGGTGGCCATAAGGGGGAGGGTGGCTATGCAGAGTCGAGGTGAACCCTAACCCTAAGCCATCAATCACTCAGTTAATGTATAGATTTGCCATTTTTAACCAATTACAGGGCTGAACTCTAACCCTAACCATAACTCTAATCAACAACTCCTCTTATCTCACTCACCGACCTTACAAAGGTTATCCCTCCGCTCTGGTTCCCTCTTACCTCTCTGTGAGTTTGGTTGCAGGAAATGGCCGCATCACGGACAGCAGCTGGAAGGCCCTGTGTCGCAGCTCTCCCGGTCTGCGCAGGCTGCATGCAGCCGAGTGCCCCAGGATGACCGACGCATGCCTGAAGTCTGTAGCCACCCTGAAGAACCTGAACTATCTAGACATCTCACATTGTAACAAGTGTGTGTGTGCATTGAATTGCAGCTACATTCATTTCATTCAATCAATATTCTTCATACTGTGTGCTTGCGTGCATGTGTGATGACCGCCTAGGGGTGGCTAACTGCAATTGTATTCTCCCACCTCCGCTCCCAAGAACTTAAATACGCACGCAAAGTGAATCAAAAGGATAATGCATGTGTTAATAAAAAACAAACAACCCAACCTCAAATCAAACAGATATAGGAAATTGCTGAGACGGAAGTGGCAACCTCCATCACCACACGCAACACAACCAATAACCAATTTACTAATTAACCAATTAACACTCAAAGAAACCAATAACAGGGAAAAAAAAGAGAGGGATTAAAGGACAACCAAGCCCCAACTCTGCATTAGGTTACTCTCTCTCTAGTTATTGGATGCATAACTTCTTATTGGCTGATATGATTACCTGGCTACCTGCTTATTTAGCATTGATGCACCACACCTGTCCTTTGCTTATTGAAACTGAATTGAACAAGGGCTGTCAGCCCTGCAACAGAATGAGAAACAGCTGAATTTAAATGTGGAGTTTGGCTCTCTTATTGAACTGACAAAACAATCACAAATTGGGACGTAATAACCGCTCATTTGGTGTATACAGTGACACCATATCACAAAATCTCTGTATGTATATAGATTTGATATATTTTGTGTATACAGCGACACCATATCACAAAACCTCTGTTACATACAAAGAGTAATCCAGTTTAGTGCACTGGGCACATGCCAGTGGTTCTGAACGAACATGTCTGCTGCTCTGTGATAGGGTGAGCGATGTCGGTGTGCGGTTCCTGACAGACGGCTCCTCTGCAGCCAAACTGAGAGAGCTGAACCTGAGTCACTGCAGTAGAATCCGGGACATCTCTGTCATGAGGATCGCCCAGAAGTACACCTGGACTCACTCACACATTCCACAGATACTGCCACTCATACTCACACCTCCCTGCCGGAACATGCCCCTTGGGCTTCATTCATTGAGCATCTATGTGATGTGATGTGATGTGGTGTGTGTGTGTGTGTGTGTGTGTGTGTGTGTGTGTGTGTGTGTGTGTGTGTGTGTGTGTGTGTGTGTGTGTGTGTGTGTGTGTGTGTGTGTGTGTGTGTGTGTGTGTGTGTGTGTGTGTGTGTGTGTGCGTGCGCATGTGTGCGTGCGTGTGTTCGCGGTTGATCCTTCAGGATGTTGAAACTGTTCCACCTCAACCTGAGTCACTGCAGCAGTCTGACTAACAGCAGCTTGGAGTGTCTGACCGGTAGCAGGCTCTGCTCCCTGGACCTCAGTGGCTGCCGCCTCCAGGACCAGGTAATAACCTACTAGTCTGAGCCCCTCCTGAACCTCCACTAACGTTCTGCTGCAGTGGTGGCACCGTGGTGGGGACGTGTCTGTGAAACCCTGTCTGGATGTTTAGGGGCTGGGGGCTCTGGAAGGCGTCTGCCTAAGGAGGCTGGTGCTCTCGCAGTGTGTCCACATCACAGACGTGGGCGTTGAGGTACGGCCCCTCAGCTCTGGTTGTTATTTTGTTTATTCAGATTTATTTGTGATTTGTATAGTTTTATTCATTTGTGTGTCTTGCTTTTTTATTGTTTCAATCATGTGTGTGGCTTGTTCTTTATTGATTCATTATTTTTTCCTTCATAATATTGGTACACACCACTCCTTTTCCTGTTCCGTTAATATTGGAATAGTGTAAGATACACTTGATGCTGTCTCCGTGCGCGCGCAGAAGCTGTTGAAGCGTCTGAGAGACCTGGACCACCTGGACGTCTCTCACTGTGTGGGTCTGTCCGACCACGCCATCAAGGCCCTCTCCCTCTACTGCAGAACACTGGTCAGCCTGCACATGGCTGGCTGCCCCAAGGTATGCTGCACACACACCGAACACATGCTGCACAGACACACACACACACACACACACACGTCTGTTTCTCATCATGCATGAGTGCTTATCTGGGCTTCCTGCGTTCAATACATTCCACGTCTCGAATCGACATCTCCCTCCCTCTCCCACTCCATCGGCCTCTCTAAATATTTCTCAATTAGATTCAATATAACTTTATTAGCAGAGGAAATAAACATTTATATTTCCAGAGCAGTTTAAAATTAAAAATAGGAAAAGTACTAAAGTACTACAAAAAGGTAAAAGCGGATGTTAAATATCCACCTCTCTCTCTATACGCCACCGTCTTTGCAGATGACCGATGTGGCGGTGCAGTACCTGACGGCTGGCCTGCGTTACCTGCGGGAGCTGGACGTCAGCGGCTGTGTGCGGCTGAGCGACCGCAGTGTCCGTCTGCTGGAGCGCTCCTGCCCACCGCTGGGCAGCATCACCCTGGCCTACTGCTGTGGCATCTCCAAGTGAGAGAGCACCCGTAGGCCTGGGCCTACACACACACACACAAAACACACACCCCCACCTAAGATACACTGGAGTTACTGAAAAAGAGAAATAATGTGTGTGTGTGTGTGTGTGTGTGTGTGTGTGTGTGTGTGTGTGTGTGTGTGTGTGTGTGTGTGTGTGTGTGTGTGTGTGTGTGTGTGTGTGTGTGTGTGTGTGTGTGTGTGTGTAGGACGACGGCCCTGAGGCTGAAACCACGTGTGAAGTGCTGGGTAAACAGCGTCGATGACCCGCCCCTCTGGTTCGGATACAACAACATGGGCCAGATGCTGGAGCCAATCAAAAGTCCCAGCCGGAGTGATGTCACTGTCAGGCAGGGTGAACCAGCGGAGGAGACGGTGGATGACGAGCAGCAAACTGACCTGAGATAGAGTCATGCACCACTTCAGATATCCGTTATGCTGTGCCTGCAGCAGGGGGGTGTCCACGGGTCACATTGAGAAGGCCCTCGTGTTGTGGAGGTCTGGTGCCCCCCCATGATGTTATTGGGCAAACCCCACAAATTACATTTGAGCATTTCATTTATTTTATCAACGCTTTTCAAGATACAATGAAGATATAACCTAAAAGGGGAAGATTCATTGGAGTACATACAAATAAACACATCAGCATAAAGAACTGCTTTTAATTGTTACACTATAGAAACCAGAATTGTTTTTTGTTAGGTTTGGTCTCAATTTATTTTCTGAAGACTTCACTGTTACATTTCAAAGTGATAGAATATTGTAAACATTTTCTTTACATTGTGATAATACTTATATAAAATGTTTCAGCGACAGTATGTTTATTCTTTATTATTACAATAGTTACACATTACAATACATTCTTAAGTCATTTCTTGACTATCATTTCCTCACACACAAACACACAAATTTTGTCAAGTCCATCATTGTAAACCAATGTTCATAAACTGACGACACAACTCTGCACTCGGACTTCTCCAATGACTCCAAACTCCAGCCCAGGTTTATTAAATACCTCAGCAATGGACCAATCCATGACCAGGATGCCGATGATGGAGTTGTGTCTGCTGCCAGACTGTGTAGGAATAGAGGTCCTCTTGGCTGTGGGGCAGCCCCCTTTTGAGGCTCTTGCCTTAGCTGCCCTGCAGCCGGAGGGACTGGAACCAACTCTGTGTCTTCAGGGTGACCACACCTTGTCCTGCTTCAGCTGTAATGCTCTGCTCCGTCCCGGGGTTACCGTTCACATACCCTGAAACAAAAACGTCTCAATAGTGACCAGTCGTACCTGTAGTGCATAGGGCAGATGACGATGGTATTGGACAGAAACATTGTGTCTACCATGTAATGCTTTTGTATTTGCTGAGCCCGAGGATAAACTATGTAAAAACAATGTTTCAGAATCATAATATTTGTAGTAATAATACAATATGGATAAGAACTGTCCCATTGTAGTATTGTCATAATAAAGTGCCAAAAATTGCCTAGTAGTATTTTGTAGCATGGCAGGTATAGCAGACGCCTCACCTGTGACCTGGGTTTGACCCCCGGTGACCCTGCGGCTGGCTTCCTGCAGCGTGACCTCTGGGCTAACCTCCACTGAGGCTCCAACAAGGTCTACCCGCGCTCTCAGAGAGGAAGGGACACGGACACATACGGCCCCTGACCCACACAACATCGAGAGGGAGGAAGAGTGAGTCAACGTCGGTGGATCGAGATGATTAAAGATCTAAAAGGTGCAGAGAAAAATGGGATGCTTTAGCTCCCACGTTTCACCTGATTGGCTGAAGACTTTAGCACTGCCACTCTCCCCAACATACGCATCAATGTTCCCGCTGTCGGACCACACATCCAAGGAACCACTTGAACCATCTGTCAATGCAAAAACAAGTACATACAGCATTTGTGTTTTGCATTAAATAGACGGAAGTATTGATTTGCCATTGCAACACGAAGGGAGACCCAGACTTACTTATGATCACGTCCCCAGAAACACTCTTCAAGGTCGCTTCGCCTAAGAGAAGACGGGAGGACAAAAGCGTATATAATGTCGCATTGATTGAGCGCTCTTTTACACAGAAGGCGGGTAAATTCCACTGATAATAAACCCCTGTGCTTGTTACTGAAAGGATAATAAAAGATGACATGCGTGGCTAGGCTTGCCGATCTTGGAGGGAAAACAACATTGCAGAGCGATTACTCAATGCTCTCACAAAACCTTCTCTGGTCAAAGAGATAAACATTGTTAATCTGAGATAAAAGAACTATATGTTGCCAAGTACAATATCAAACATCAAGCCTTTTCAAAGTTCAAGATTTGCATGGGTTCATGTTTCTCTTATATTTGTTCAACATTATCACGAAAAAACATTTTTTAATTAAAAAATAATTTCAATAATTTCCCCATTTTGTCTTGTTATCTTGTTAACGGCATTTTTGTGTAACTTTGAAAAGAGTTTGACTTGAGATATGACATAAGGAAGCAGTGCTCTTTACTATGTCCACTTCAGAGACCGAGGGACGGTTGTTGTTCTATCGGCCTCACCGTGTACATGTCCCAAATCCACTGTCCCAGAGGAGGACGAGACAGATGTGGACTCTGCGTAGATGGCTTTGACCTTCAGAGGACCGCGTTCTGTGGACACGTGCATCACCGTTCCCTGGAGCTTCTTCACATCCACCGCCTGCAAAAGGAACACACACACACAAACACACTGTTGTACATCATGTCCTGCTGGGATTCCCACTGGACATCCAAACTGAACTCGAACAAAATGGACATTTGCACATAAAGTGTGTGTGTGTGTGTGTGTGTGTGTGTGTGTGTGTGTGTGTGTGTGTGTGTGTGTGTGTGTGTGTGTGTGTGTGTGTGTGTGTGTGTGTGTGTGTGTGTGTGTGTGTGTGTGTGTGTGTGTGCGCGTCAAATTGTATATAGTTGGAAACTGCCATTAGATATACAAACATTTAGCATATTAAACAACACTTAAGTGTGTGAAAGAGAGAAACAATATATTTGCATAAGTTACTGTGGACATACGCCGTCTCCGGATGTTCTGATGTTAACGTTGCCATGGATAGTGCCGATACCAGTAACATGCCCTCCATCTGACTGCACTTCCACCTCATGACCCTGGGAGAGGCAACACAACTGAATGCCCAATGTTCATGCACACCAGCATGCAGAACAACTCAATAAAGTCAAACAATCTCATCTTTCCATTCTACATACACGTATTTTAATTACTCAGGGTTACAATGAATATACCTGGTTGAGAACGAGTTACCTTGACCGACTGTAGAGTGCAGCTTCCTTGCCCCGTCTGTACCTTACATACGTCACACTCCATGTTTTTAATGTGGACAGCGCCTCCTCCGTGAGTGACGATGTTGAGATCTGACAGGCACAAACAAATCGGAATAAAGCCATTGAAAATATTATTTACAAAAATAAATACGTTATGATGTTCTTTAAATTGATTGAACCCGCCAACTTACTACTTTTGACAGACGTTGTCAACTCCACGGTGATATCGCTGGTGACCCTGTCGGCCAGGATGGATAATTCTTTATTTTGACTATCGTAGTGCACCTTAAACAGATCAAGCTTCGCACATTGCTCGATGCTGGATCCGTAAACTACAACAAAGGCTTGATTTGCTTGAGGAAAGTCATGTGGATCCAGCGATCTCACTGCGACACTGCAACCCAAACGGGAGAGCACCGTACAGTATGGGTCTACGACAAAATCCCATTTCCCCAGGACCTGCCTTTCCAGTTTACCGGTGCTATCGCTAAACAAACATGGAGTGGTGGATAGGGTTCTGAACGTAGTCGGAAGACTTGAATTTACAATTGAAAGTGAGATTGTCTTTTGGCATGCCGTTATGAACTCCCTTCCAACACACCGACCTGCTATGGACCAAAACATCGTGGTTGCCAAGGGCAGACAGGTTTCCACCACATGTAATATTACGTATACCCTTCGTCTAGACCACAAATAATATCTTAATCAATCAAACAAGCATTAAACAAGCTAATGGTTATCAACGCATCTCAAGTTAAAACAAGCATCTCAAAGTCAAAACAAGCATACATATGCCCATCTTTAGATAATGGTAATCTTGAATGTAACGCTTGTTTTTCCGGTCCCCGAAACGCAAAGACTGCTGGGAAACGGAGTCCTATTTACAAGAAGCCGCTGCAGTTATTAAACAAATAAACCATTGAATATGCGGCTGATTTCAGATAGTTGAGTTTCCACTGTGTTGAAGCAATAAATAAATAAACGAAAAACTCATGTACTACCATAGTTTTTTATATCATAATAAATGTATAAAAAGTGTAGGCCGTAAATCATCATTCATAAATCATTTTATACATCAAAACATTCCAGTAATTCAATTCAGCAGTCTTACTTATCCTCAGAGAATAACTTGAGGTTTGCGTCCGTCCGTATTTACTGACAAATTGTCAATTTCAAATTCTCCATTACAAAAATCCACCCCCGAAAGCATTTCTTTACATAACATTAAAATGAAAATAATATTTAATCCATGAGAAAAATAAAGTAGCCTAAATACTTACAAAATTCAGTTTATACTCGTTATACAGTGCACTTAAACCTTTGAAATACCCTATCGTGCCAGGAGGGGGAAGCATTGTATCGACTGTGTTGGATGAAAAATGTAGGCGTATAATATAGGCCCTTTAAATCACCTAAAATAGCCTTAGCTTGTTGAAGAAATTTGTGGTAGAAAGGTCGTACTTTTAATCTTATAAAACGATTAAGCCCATTTCACGATGCATGCCCTTTGGGTCTAATCATCATTGTAACCGTTTTAAAAGATTGCCTATCATTAGTCAGATAATACTCTGTTGAAATGTTATGCCATGTCCCCCAAAAAATCCCATCTCTGACCCCTTTATAGTTTCCTACATAATATCTTCCGTTGAGGTTGGCTGCCATGCAGGCATCAAACCACCACCCTGAGCTGTAATACGCCCCGCAGTTCCCAGACGGGTATCGGTCATTGTCTCTGTCTAGGGTGGTGAACGCCTTGTTGTGGTGGTCGTAGTTATTGCTGAACCTAAGGGCATCGCCTGCGGACCCCGAATAACCCCCCACAGTCAGGCGGTAGCGCTGCCTCTCGCTCGCCACCCTGAATTTCCCGTACTCGGCATGTTCTCTCAACCCTTCGAAGTCCTCCAGCTCCACTCGGAGAACCATGTCCCTGGCCCGTGTCAACAAGTGGATCTTCTCGTTGCCCAGCCAAAACTCTCCTCCGTTCATTTCCCCGAATCCTTCGCTGTACTCGACCCACGTCCGGTTGAAGCTCACGCTACCATCCCGGCGTCGTTGAATGACCGTCCAACCACCACCTTGGTGCTCCATGTCGCACAACACGGGGAAGGTGCTCAACCTGGGGTCAGGGGTCACCAGGTGGAGGCCGGTTGTTTGATCCCCTCTGTTGAGATGGTCGGAACAGTCCCTGGGTGCCCTGGGTACTATAGGTCAGGAATAAAATCACTTCAAAATTATTTACCACGATACATAAAGGGAGAAGGGAGCGAGAGAGATAGAGGGAGAGGAGAAATGAGAGGAGAAATAGTGGCTCTACAAAGGGTCAAAATGTCTTTATACATTAAAAGCCCAAAGCTACCCTGGGTCGTAAAACGGCTTAAAAAAGTTGATTAAATGGATATCTACTGGTCTGAAGTCCAATGAAGTGGTTTGCTTGCCCTGAGCAACTATGAGTTGTGGCTTTGTTTGTCATTGGCTGCAAGCTCGAGACTGGACTGAGAAGGGTCCGGTTAAAGGACGCCTTACAGCTGTTTAGTCTGAGTCAGCAGAGCACTGGGGAATGCCTGCACGTTCCTCCCGCTGTTTAGAGATGTGGTAAACACATGGGCGAATTAAAACATCTCCATCACTAAGTGGTTCGATTTTATAGTAATTAATATCTACAGAAAATGATGAAGGCAGACATTTTTGTTATCACCATTATTGTTATTATCGTTAATTATAATAAACATGAAACATGTAACAATAACTCTTCTTTTCTAGATTATTGTCCAATTATCCAAAGGGATTATTGGACAATCATTTAATTGTTATAGTTTCTGATGTTGTATCATATTTTAATATTACTTATGAAATATTTCAGTATATTCAATTGGCACTCACGATTATGTATGTGTGTGAATATATATATATATATATATATATATATATATATATTATATATATATATATATATATATATATATATATATATATATATTATATACAAAAAACTTGCTATTTCTTTTTGTTTATAGCTTGACTAGAAATGAGAAAAGAAGGTACTTCTATATTCTTCTATGTCTGTTTTTAAGAGGCATGCTGCATGAATATATATATATATATATATATATATATATATTATATATATACTGCTGCATGAATATATATATATATATATATATATATATATATATATATATATATATATATATATATATATATATATATATATATATATATATATATATATAGTGTCTAGGTCATTATCTTATTAACAGCTAGGCTGATTAACATGATTTCATGATTTCCATTGTTTTCCTATATGCAAGCTACTATTCCATCTGGTACAAAAATACATTACCTACTGACAAAAATATGTGTTGCAGTTAAAACCATCTTCACTAGGATTATATTCTTGTTAATTATACATACGCTTTGATGATGGGAACATCGGGTGCCGGCCATCTGTTGAGTGGGGCTTTTTCCCTCCCTGCTTGAGGCTGACCTTTGGAGGAGTCTTTTCCATGAGCTCATTCTGGGGCTTTACATGCAGGCTGGCATCGGGAAACGCCACCACCTGGTTGATTTTGACCCGCATTTCACGTGTACTGGGAGTAGTTGACGGATTTGGGGTGAGGGTGAGCCCTGGGTTGGTGCGTCCTGGACTGGGCGGGAGGGCAGGCCGGGGAAAAGGGTGAGGGGTGTCTGGGTTACGGAGGTCTGGGTAACGGAGGTCAGGGTTATGGAGGTCTTGGTTATGGAGGTCTGGGTTATGGAGGTCTTGGTTATGGAGGTCTGGGTTACGGAGGTCTGGGTTACGGAGGTCTGGGTGACGGAGGTCTGGGTTATGGAGGTCTGGGTTATGGAGGTCTGGGTTATGGAGGTCTGGGTTAATGCTGCCTCCGATAGTGACTTGGTTACTGTCACCTGTGTTAGTATGGCCTGGGTTAATGTCACCTGTGTTAGTGTGGCCTGGGTTAATGCCACCTGTGTTAGTGTGGCCTGGGATAATGCCACCTGTGTTAGTGTGGCCTGGGATAATGCCACCTGTGTTAGTGTGGCCTGGGATAATGCCACCTGTGTTAGTGTGGCCTGGGATAATGCCACCTGTGTTAGTGTGGCCTGGGTTAATGCCACCTGTGTTAGTGTGGCCTGGGATAATGCCGCCTGTGTTAGTTTGGCCTGGGTTACGGCGGCCAGGGTTAGTATGGCCCAGGTTACTTCCTCCTAGGTTAGTGTGGCCTGGGATACTCTGGCCTGGGTTATCATCACCTGGGTTACTGTGGCCTTGGTTACTTCGGTCTGAGTTACTGTGGCCTGTGTTAGTGTGGCCTGGCTTAGTGTGGCCTGGGTTAATGTGGCCTGGTGTATTGTTAGCAGCATTACTGTGACCTTGGTTACTGTGGTCTTGGTTGCTGTGGTCTGGGTTAGTGTAGCCTGGGTTAATTGTCTCTTGTTTACTTTGACCTGGGTTACTATCACCTTTGTAACTGTCACCTGGGTTATTGTATCCTGGGCTTAGGGTGGTGATTCGTCCTGGGATATTGTGTCCTAGGTTGGTGATGATTGTAGGGCTGGTCCAAGGCCATAAGATGGAATGTCCTGGGTTAGGGGTGGTCTTGGACCCTGTGTTGGTATCTCCCGAGCTGGGGGTGGTCTTGGACCCTGGGTTGGTACCTCCCGGCCTGGGGGTGGTCTTGGACCCTGGGTTGGTATCTCCCGGCCTGGGGGTGGTCTTGGACCCTGGGTTGGTATCTCCCGGGCTGGGAGTGGGAAAGGTCCCGGGTCGTGGGTTGGTTTGTCCCGGGCTGGGAGTGGGGATGACATTCTCTATGGAGCTGTTAGCAGACACATCAGGCTGTTCTGTTGTGTCTGAGCTAGCTGTTGCGTTTGGTTCTGTAGATGCTATCAGAGGAACGTTATCTTCAGGTATGTAGTTCAGCCTTGGGCTAGTAGTTGATTGGGTAGTTGCCTTTGATTTGAAATCGGAGACTGTCATCCCCTGTGCATAATGACTAGTGGAGGTCTCTGGGCTCTGTGTGCAAATTCGCATTTTCCCGGTGGAAACTTCCATGTTGCCTTGGGATGATTCCACATCAATGTGGACAGGAATGGCAGTGGGTCCGATCCTTTTTACTTTATCAGAACTCATTCCTATGTCGTGTGGATTAAGTTTTACTACAGGTCTTGGTTTTAACCTTGCTGGTATTTTGGGATCACTTCCGTCTGTCCTGGGTCTGTGTGGAGGCTTCTCTTTGGGGACTTTGTCCGACCCTCTCTTGGCTTTTGGATCAGGTTTGGGATATGGCGGTGCTGTCACATGATCAAGATTATGATTGGGGCCTATTAGTGACCGGCCTTGTTTGTATTCTGCATCAACTAGTATTTGCCGATTTGGTTCGGTGACAGGTTCAATTGATCCTGAATTATCTATCGACTTTTTGGTCGATAAAAGGATTAGACCTGGGTCAGCATCTGAATCAGGCGAAATATCTTTACCAATATCAGACTCTAATACACTTCCAGGCTTAAGTTTTGGTGTAGAAATTTTTAAATCTTTTTTATGTTGTGGTCCACGGCTTAGTTTAGGACTTTGGTTAGGCTTAGTTCCTTGGTTAATTTGGGGCTCTTTATTTGTTGAATGGTCGATATCAGGTTTTTCTTTTTTGTGGTCAGATTTTGGCCTTTGGTTTGAGGTCAAATTAGTTGTTGAATGATTCTGATGAATTTTTGGATTCTTAGAAGGAGGCTTAGGCTTTGGATGGGAGGCTGGCTGTAGGCCCAGAACAGGCTTGATGCTGACAGTAGACTTTTTGCCAGAATTAGATAGTGTGTTGGAATCTAGATCAGTGGCAGTGGGCCTTGTGCGTTTCCTTTCCATCTCTTCCTTAGGGACAGGGATTTTGTCTTTCTTATTATCAGAGGATACTTTTTTTGGATGTCCCTGTTTAGGTTTTGATTGTTGTTTGGGCTTTTGATATACTTTGGCCCTCTGATCTGGTTTCAATTTTAAGAGGGTCTTCACTGTAGTGGTGAAAGGACTTGTGGTGGTGGTCTTGTAACTCAAGATAGTGGGCAAACTATGACTAGAGTAAAAGGATGTCAGAACCTCAAATACTGAACCAATGCTATTGTAGGAGCTAACCTGTGGCTTCAAGGTGGAAGTGGCTACAGTCCCTGGCTGTCCAGGTCTTTTCATTGAGCTAGCTGCCGATGTGGTCATGAACAACCATTCCTTGGTCTTCAAGTCACTCTCAGTGCCTGGGGTCGTCCCTTCTTCCCTTAGTGTCTGGATTCTTAGTCCTGGTTTTGTTTCAGATGTGGACCGGTTTGCTTTAATTTTGTAGGGAGGAAGCTCCCCTGGCTTGTGAAGTAGACCTGGGCCTTGAGTCGCTGGTCCAGATCCAGGTGTCCTAGTCTCAGGTTTATGTTGAGTTATTAGTCCATATCGAGGGGTCTTTGTTTCAGGCGTAACATGATTCTGTATTTCAGATCTAGGTGTCCAAGTCTCAGGTTTACGTGGAGGGACTAGTCCAGATCTAGGTGTCTTAGTCTCAGGTTTACGTTGAGGGACTAGTCCAGATTTAGGTGTCTTAGTCTCAGGTTTACGTTGAGGGACTAGTCCAGTTTTAGATGTCTTAGTCTCAGGTTTACGTAGAGGGACTAGTCCAGATATAGGTGTCCTAGTCTCAGGTTTACGTAGAGGGACTAGTCCAGATCTAAGTGTCTTAGCCTTAGGTTTAAGTAGAGGGACTAGTCCAGATGTAGGTGTCCAGGTCTGAGGTTTGCGGTGAGGGACTAGTCCAGATGTAGGTGTCCAAGTCTCAGGTTTACGTTGAGGGACTAGTCCAGATCTAGTTGTCTTAGCCTCAGGTTTACGTTGAGGGACTAGTACAGATCTAGGGGTCTTAGACTCAGGTTTAAGGAGAGGGACTAGTCCTGATGTAGGCATCCAGGTCTGAGGTTTACGGTGAGGGACTAGTCCAGATGTAGGTGTCCAAGTCTCAGGTTTACGTTGAGGGACTAGTCCAGATCTAGGTGTCTTAGCCTCAGATTTACGTTGAGGGACTAGTCCAGATCTAGGGGTCTTAGACTCAGGTTTAAGTAGAGGGACTAGTCCTGATGTAGGCGTCCAGGTCTGAGGTTTACGGTGAGGGACTAGTCCAGATGTAGGTGCCCAAGTTTCAGGTTTAAGTTGAGGGACTAGTCCAGATCTAGGGTGTCTTAGGCCTCAGATTTACGTTGGAGGGACTAGTTCCAGATCTAGGGGTCGTAGACTTCAGGTTTAAGTAGAGGGACTAGTCCTGATGTTGGCGTCCAGGTCTGAGGTTTACGGTGAGGGACTAGTCCAGATGTAGGTGTCCAAGCCTCAGGTTTATGTTGAGGGACTAGTCCAGATATAGATGTCTTCGTCTCAGGTTTAGCTTGAGGGACTGGTCCAGATCTAGGTGTCTTAGCCTCAGGTTTACGTTGAGGGACTAGTCCAGATCTAGGGGTCTTAGACTCAGGTTTAAGTAGAGGGACTAGTCCTGATGTAGGCGTCCAGGTCTGAGGTTTACGGTGAGGGACTAGTCCAGATGTAGGTGTCCAAGTTTCAGGTTTACGTTGAGGGACTAGTCCAGATCTAGGTGTCTTAGCCTCAGATTTACGTTGAGGGACTAGTCCAGATCTAGGGGTCGTAGACTCAGGTTTAAGTAGAGGGACTAGTCCTGATGTAGGCGTCCAGGTCTGAGGTTTACGGTGAGGGACTAGTCCAGATGTAGGTGTCCAAGCCTCAGGTTTATGTTGAGGGACTAGTCCAGATATAGGTGTCTTAGTCTCAGGTTTAGCTTGAGGGACTAGTCCAGATCTAGGTGTCTTAGCCTCAGGTTTACGTTGAGAGATTAGTCCAGATCTAGGTGTCTTAGCCTGAGGTGTATGTTGAGTGACTAACTCAGATCTAGGTGTCTTGCTGTCTTTCTGTCCTCTCAGCCCTGTATTATCACGCTCTTTTTTTACCTCCTTCAGCTTCTCCCCAGCCCCCTCTCCTCCACTCGTTGTTGTTTGTTCATCCTTGTTCCTCCCAGTGACGTCATCTAGCTTTGGTTTGTCATAGTTTCTCTCCCGTCCCGTTTCTTTCTCTGGGCGGTGTGGCGGTGTCACGGTACGGTCCTCTCTCGGCCGCGCCTCATCCCTCTCCCAGACCTTGCCCGAAGGCTTTCCTTCTTTCTGCATCTCATTTGGATCGCTCCACAGATGCCCACCATTCCCTTTAGTCCCCATTTCCTCCCTGTCTTTGTCATCATCCCTCCTCATATTCTTCAGCTTTTCCTTTCCTTGGACGGATTCTTCCTCTTTCTCAGTTTCTACCTCTTTTGTTCTGTCTTTCTCTTTGCCAACTCTCTTTCCCCTCACCTCATCCTCTCTGCTGCCAGCTGGGGCGCTTATCTCTCTAAATGTACTCCGGTCGACAGCCTGTCCTGTCTGTCTGCTGTTATCTACACCTTTATTTCCCTGGTCTCCTTCCTCACTTTCTTCTTTCTCTCTCTCTTTAACGATTTTATCTTTCCCTCGCTGGTCTACTATTTTCTCTCTGCCTCTGTCCTCCAATACCTTTTCCCAGGCTGGGTCTGTGTTTCCAGACACCCAATCTTCCACCTTGTCCATTCCCCACTCTTCCCTCGTCCTATTCCTTGTCTCTGAAACTCTCGCCAAGCTCTGCTGTGGGTGGTTATCCTTACCCCTCTTTCGGTCCCTCTGTCTCGCCTCCGCTCCTCTCTCATTTGGGTTCCCTGTACAATCCCCACAGCTCCTTCTGAGCTGGTCCACGGTGTCCTTCAGCTTCTGGATCTCTTTCACAATCTCGTCCAGATCCTTCAGATGTTTGGGGAGCTGAACAGTGAGGGGCGGCAGGTGAACCCAGTAGGTGCACGTGTCCTGGTCCTGTCCACAGGTGCCCGCGGGGGTCAGAGTCACAGCACAGGGGCCTTCAGCTCCCATAGTCCAGTGGAGGGTTTCCGGCTCTTCGTCCCATGCTGCCGTGGTCTGTGGAAGGTAGGACACGAGAGTGAAACAGTATATGCAGAGTGCTGCTGCTGTTCGCCTCATCATGTCTGCAGTACGCAGACCAATATAAGAAATGGATAGGGAGAGACAGAGGGATAGGAGCATAGAGATGAAGAAGGTTGGTGGGGAGGGGGGTGCTGAGAGTGTGGGAGGATGCAGAAAAAAGAAAACACCCACCTCTGTTTGTGAGAGTCTGTGATAGTATGAAGGAAGGGAGGGGAAGCAGAAAAAGAAGTGGGGAAATAGAGAGGGGTGTGTAGACATGATAAAATTGCATCAGGGAGTGTAGGATGAAAGTCAAACGATTTTAAAATTGGACAATCAAATCTGTTAAAAACCAAGTTGTAGTTTGATATACATTTATTGATATATTTCAGGTACGACACAAGATTCAATATTTAAACAAGATGTGGCATCTTTTTTAAACGTATCTAATTCCTACCAATACCCTAGTATTTATCAGATTAATCAAAGAGCATAATGGTGTAATACATTCTCATTCCATGATGTCATATTAAACCCATATTATAGCTCATTGTTAATCACGTCTGTTTGCAGTATGTGACAGTGCTTTGGCAGGCCTGTCCCACGTTTCCTGTCAATAAGTTGCAGACATATGAGCATCAGATGCGATGGGTCAAAATATGCATCGGAAGCACAATTACTGTCGCCTTGGTGAGGAGCCAAGGGTATGTTGTGGTTTTCTCTTGGGAGATATGAATATAATGGTCCTTTATGCATTGTGGGGGTGGTCGTTGTTCTGCTTGTAGATAGAGACACCGTGAGGACGCATGATCATCTGTAGTGACTCTCTCTGAGACATCTGCCACTCAGATTCAACATCAAGTTTGAGCTCATTTGCCATCTTATTAAACATACTTTTCAGGGACTTTTGAAACCCACATTTGCCGTGACCAAAATAGCAGCTCTCTCATCTGGTCTCTTGACTTTGGAAGTCAAGAGACCAGCCTGCCAAATGACACAATGTATGGTTAGATCTAAGGTGG
Source organism: Melanogrammus aeglefinus (assembly GCA_900291075.1). NCBI lineage: Eukaryota > Metazoa > Chordata > Actinopteri > Gadiformes > Gadidae > Melanogrammus > Melanogrammus aeglefinus. Next base: position 89,525 of record OLKM01001036.1, on the reverse strand, counting down.
ATTGTTCAAAATAATCCATGCATTGCATAAAAACCAAAGACTCATCAAGGTTATAATTAAGTGCTAAATAACAGACATTGGTTTATTTCATTGTTTGATTGGCTGTCTCCACATGACAAAGGAAAACATGGATAGATTAGAATAATAAATTCATAATGAATTGCAAAAATGTCAGATGAATATACAAAGTTTGTAAGAGCTAATATTTTGATCACATCTACCACACTCAGATCAAATCCAAGTGCAGAGATCCTGTTGCTTACAATACATAAGGTGGCTCTGTATAAGTTCACATCTGTTTATATCTGTAACAGCAGTCGTAGCTTGGTGTTGCGCCACGCTTTTCCAGCAGTGGTCCGCTTTGACGTTGGCCAACTGTTGCCAGGGACGGGAAATAAACCAGGCGCTCACCTGCCATCGGGAAATAGTGTGAGAGAAATGTTTACACCCGCAAGAGACTTGTGTCGAAAAGCTAGGCCACGGTGATTGATTATTACCGAAGAACATCTCCACTAAGTATAATCTCCAAGGCATTAGCCGGTCCGCCACAACAACACACCCTCCGACAGTGTTCTGCTGAGGTCATGGGTACGTGAAGTGTCCTTCAGAGCTGCACATTACCACGGCCGTTGAGAGGTGGATGGCAGCAGACTCTGAGCTGGCGTTTTACGATCCGTTCCACTGCATTGTGAGAGGAGCGCACTGTGTTGCATTTGATAATGTCATCTCTAATGGAGCCATCCATTTATGGGCAACTACTTTTTTTGAAGTCCTCTTGTGAAACAATGTTTTGAATAAGCGCAGTAGGCTACTCCAGCCCACTAGCTACCAAGTCTTGTGTAAACACGCAACGCTTTTTCCATGGCGGTTTGAACAAACATCTGAGCATCAGTCTGACTGTCTGGGCTCTCTCGCCGCCCGCCCCCCCGTCTCCATGCACATCATGTAGCGCAGCCCTCTTCTCCTCCTCGAGTCTGGGAAGAGCATGGATGTCCAATTCCCTGGTGGACCAGAGTCAGCACATATGCTATAGCGTTGCTAACACACAGAGCTGCATGAGACAGGCTAAAAGGGTTATTATCGGAATCAGAATTCTGATAAAAAAGATCATAGTTCTTACAGGGGGAGATGTGTTTCTTTAGTAGTTGAATTAATAGACTTAATCTCACACAGACATACATGCATACAAATGCCCTCTACATTTCATAAACCCCTATTTTGGCCATTAGTTGAATGTTTTTCTATAGTTAATTAGACGATACACATATCTAACACATCAAATCTATCTAACAGAGAGGGCCAAAGTGTCCCTCGCATCTGGATGGAATTTGAGACGGTCATCAACAGATAACATGAGGTCCAGCTCCTCTTCCAAAAGACTGGAGTTCATTAACAATTTGTTGTTCGATAATTCTTGACACACAATTTGGTCAAGGATGGAGAATAATTAAATGATGTGTTAGTTTTAGTCACCTTGGGCCCTTGGAATGGCATGGAAAAGGACCTGTCATCACAAGGGGGCTTTTGGGGGCTTTGCCCCCTCAGTTGTATTTTTTGCCCCCTCTGTTTAAGCTAATGTATCTATAGAAAGATAGCAAAACAACGGTTAGTGGTGGGGATACATTTGACTATCGCTCAGGCTGTTGTTACAAAACAAAAGCCTTTTATAGCTGATTCCACACGCCTCCCCCTGCTGATTTTGACCAAAAATGGTGATAAATAACGAAAATGTTTAGCACTCTGCTAGTGCTAGGCGCTTTGATTTATAGCCTAATTTTTGGGGATTTTGAAACTGTAGCCTTATGCTGTTGTTATTAAGCCTTTCTAAGGCTATTCGTGGTCAATCCACCAATTATATTTTCTGAAAAAAAATGCTCCCTCTCAAAGTGAAGTCCCTCAATCCTGGCGCAGGGCCAGCATGGGACGCTTGAGGATCTAGGAATCAAGAGAAGTGATCATGGGTATAACTTTGAGGAACATCTTTGCATGTGCTTGTGCGTGCGTGCCTCCTTGTGTGTGCGCGTGAATGCGTTTTATCTCCCGTTTTACATTAGCAGTTTACCCTAAACGCACATGAGATACGACAAATGGAAAACAAAGTTCCATCTGTTAACCACTTGCCGTAATAGTTGGTGCATTGCAAGATAAGCGCTCCCATCCTACCATGGCAAAGTCCACGGGCGCTCAGATCCGGTGAATTTAAAGAGTTTGTGCATCCCCGTGTGCAGAGAAGAGGCGTGCTGAGCTTTCCCGCGCAAACAAAGTTGCAAATACTTGCGCGTCTAGATCGCCTTTTAGAGAAACAATTTCTAAAAATAGTATTTCATTTATAGATAGGCCACTATTTACCTATATAAAACTAACATAGGCCTACTAAAATAAATATTGCTTGCTCGTTGAAGTCTCATTATCAATATTAAGTGTCACACACACACACACACACACACACACACACACACACACACACACACACACACACACACACACACACACACACACACACACACACACACACACACACACACACACACATCAATAAATAGCTATTTTAGAGCAAGCCACTCTCAGCCAGGCTTAACTAGGCTATGTACACAAAAGTTGTCAATATTTGGCAGGCAGCGTTTTCCACAGGGAGTAAGTAAATATTTGAAACAATACCATCACACATTTAGTATTTGGGAACGAAACAGCACTACTAGTGCGATAGATATAGATAAATAGTAGGAGACTTCCGTGTAAAACAAATGAGAATGTAATTTCACCACTATACTACCACCTAGTGGTATGTTTGAGCGATATTAAACCGTTCGTGTTTCACTTAGCATCGTGTAGCCTGCTAAAACATAGCACACGATACGATTCAAACATAACCTTGAAGCTCTGACATTAATTAACCAACCATTTGAACGGAGGCCAGTTTGGCCTATTCCGCCTGGATCTATAGTTCGCCTTCATCGCAACAATGAATAACAGCGAGGCTGTTATGTAACATTAAATCCCAATAATCAACCAGCTCCTGTTTGCTGTTATGTTGTATTACTATCAATTCCCACGGCAACGTTTCCTCTCATAATATAGTAAACAATTGACTAGGTTAACCTCCCTCCCCCATCCTGCGCACTGATACCTGCGTCCTCCATAGCAGAGAACACGGAGCCCCGCCTCGCACGTCTCTCACGCACTAGTTACGTCTGACCGTAAAAAATAGAAACTTCCAAGATGGCTGAGTCCGTGGACTCCATGCATTTCGCAGCAAATAGCAAAACAAATTCCCCTAAACCCTTGATACCTAAACGGCCGCCCGAGAGCAGGCCACAGTCTTCCAGTGATATTTACTCACCACCCTCAAAGAAAGTCCGAATCGAGGAGAAGAGCTTGAAACACAAGAAACTAAACGGAGATGTCTGCGCAGGGGAAAAACACAACGGGAAGCAGAGTTATGGAAGCCCAGCGAAATGGAGTTTCGGCCCGGCCAAGGCGAGCAACTCCAGCGCGCCAGCTCCCGCTCGAAAAATATTCAAGATCAGCAACTTCCTTGCATCGCCCCATAAAGTAAAAAAGGCAAAAGATAAACGGCATAAAGATAAAGACAAAACCTTACAAACGCAGAGTTCCCCTATCGCTATGGAGAAAGTGAGCCCTGCTAGTTGCCATACAAAGACGGAGAACGGTGACGTGCAAGTGTTTAAAAAAGGTAGGGGAATACGAACATAATCATTTAAACATTATCACCAGTTGCATTAGAATGTTATTACGGAGGTTGTTGGAAACAAAATGTGACATTAATAAAGTTAGTTAATATTTCGCTAGAAAGCTTGATATAGCCCAATGTTGTTAGGCCCAGTAGCACACGTGGGGGTGTTTGGGCTTTAGTTAACGGTAGTTTGCCATTGATTACATTGGAATTTTTTTTCTCTCTCTCTCTCTCTCTCTCTCTCTCTCTCTCTCTCTCTCTCTCTCTCTCTCTCTCTCTCTCTCTCTCTCTCTCTCTCTCTCAGAACATCGCGTTAAAGACAACGAAAGAGACAAGAAAAAAGAGAAGGATAAGGAGTTAAATCATAATTTATCTGTGAATGACATTGGCAGTGAGAATGGAGACGTGATTTCACAGCAGAAAGGTATGGATAACATGCAAACTTCCAATGTATTTATTTGATGTATATTAATCATGTAGATATTTTGTATAGTAATAGCATAGTTATTCCCATTGTAACAAGGCGTTGCATTAATGTGAAACATACTGTACCTATTCTGTTCTCAGAGCCTGTTGAGTCAAAGGAGATACTTCAACCCACGTCAGAAGAAGAGATGCTGCTTAAGAAACTGAAGAAGAAGAAGAAAAAGAAACACAAAGATGGTGAGCGAGAGAAGACCAGGCACAGTCGCCCTAAAATGTACCACCGGTCGAGTCAGACGGTTTGTGCCGGTGTCTCTCTGGAATTACCCGACTTCCTAACCAAGATCAACGGAAACAGCAGCAATAGCTTACGGCACAACACCGCCGCCCCACACCAAGACAACCCCCTGGACTCTGCCCTGGCTCCCACTGCCGCCATGGGGCAGGAGAGACTGGGTTTCAGCCCTCCTCTTCAGTGTGCCCCATCGGCATCACCGGTCCTGGAAGGCTTGGAGTTTGCCCGTCTGATCCACGTGGAGCAGCAGGCGAACGGAGGGGCGTCGGTGGCGCACACCTACACAGAGCACCTGGCCCACCTCTCCCCGGCCGAGATGCAGCGCTTTGCGCAGGAGTTTGTCACGCTGTCCTTCAGCGAGGACCAGGACCAGGCGGCGCACTTTGTCATGGGAATCATTCACGGAGCAGCGTCCTACCTCCCAGACTTCCTGGATTACTTCTCCTACAATTTCCCCAACTCGCCGGTGAAGATGGAGGTCCTTGGCAAGAAGGACATCGAGACCACCACCATGGCAAACTTCTGCTCTCAGGTGAGTGTGTTTGTTGTTGTTGTTGTTGTTGTTGTTGTTGTTGCTTGGGTTGGGAGCTTTGCTGTCTACAGGAGGACCTGAAAGCACCTATGTTAAGAACTTCTATCACAGTAACAATCTCAAAGGGCTTCCGGGCAACCCCTTTACACCCCCAAAGGGTCTTGGGGTTAGGAAAAACTACCAGAATGCAAGGAAACCACGAGAAGAGGCATCCCTCCTTCTCGGGAAGGTCGTGAGCACAGTAGGTGCCAGAGGGGCTGAACTGTGGTAAACAACATGGAGCAGCCAGGTCACAGACAAGAACATGCAGCTACAACCACCACAGGGGACTTCATCAGCACAGCCCTAGAACAGAGCTAATGGAGAGCGGGAGAAGCAGCACCACAGTGTGAGATGTGGTGATGAAGAGCACAGGGAGCATGTAGGGAGCCAATATCCGTCAGGAGCAGCAGTTGGCTATAGCTGGCATACAGGTCGCTGAAGTCTTGAACAAGGAGGGGAGGGTCAGTGCAAGGGGCCAAATCAGAATGCAAAGAAACAAACCTCTCAAGTCAACCTGACTGATTACAGCAGGACAACATGATTGAGAAGGCGCTCCATAAGGAAGCACTCGTAGACTAACTTTTGGGATTGATAAGAGGCCTGAGTCGTCAACAACAACACAACAACAACAACAACAACAACAACATCACCAACACTGATATGCATCCATCCCTGCTTACAGATATAGCACTGCTATAACAAGACTTTCATCCCAAGGATGAAACACACATTCTTTTTTTTTTTACATTGTAAACTAATTTCCTTCCAAACATACTGTTTCTCATGATGTGCATACCATTAGAAAGGCTAATACAGTTAATGACATCATGGGACGTCCTCCAAATACTCCCACCAAATACAAATCCTGACTGTTGAATCAACACACTCCTTGGTCCTTACATGGAAATTTGTCATGTTAAAAAATAAACAATGCCGCTTGTGCATGGTGTGGGCTGGTGTCTTAACGTTTAACAAAGAATGGTTCAGCGTTTAACCATATGTGTGGCGCTAAGGCTTATGGTGACAACAACCATGCTCTACACAGAACCAATTATGAAAATAACAAGATGTCAACTTTTGAAACTCATGTGAGAGAATTTCTGTCTTGCTAATTATTTCGATAGTAAGGCTAATATATGTGGATGGAAAGTGGTACAAATCGAGGTCTCGCAAGTGATTATTTATTTACACAATCATTTAATAACACTTAGGTACCATCAACATATAAACACACTTTCTAAAAAAAAAGGCAAAGAAAAAAATGCAGACCGAGCGTTCTGTGGCAGTGGCCACTAGTAGAGTGCAAAGAGAGGTCGAGGTCCGCAGAATGAATGCCTTTCTGACTGGGTCACTGTGCCGTCCCGCTTCAGCCGTCTCTTGTCTTCCCGTGGGGCAGGTGAAGCGGACCTACTCCCAGGGAACGTACCGCGCAGGGGCCATGCGGCAGGTCAGCCTCGTGGGGGCTGTGGACGAGGAGGTTGGGGATTACTTCCCAGAGTTCATCAGCATGCTGGCGGACTCCCCCTTCTTGGAGGTTTGTGCTCTTTAACGTCTCGACAGAGTACGGGATGCGCCCACACTGGTAGCAGCTGCTAGTGTTGTGCTGAAAAAGGCCGCTGGCGGTGAGCCTTTCAGATGCAGACATCCAAGAATAAACACTGACGGCAAATAATTTCTTTTTGAAAACTTTTGAAGGACAATTGCATTACCACCTCTAGGTATGAATGCACGATAGGTATCGGTCCAAAACATGACGTGCTGGTAATGGGATGGTATTAAATGATGTAATGTTTTGTTCCCATAATTAATGCACCTGAGTAAACCACATGTTGTGGGCTAGCTCAGGGAGCAAAACATGTCTGCAAACATGTCGTCGCTGATTTGGTTATTCACTGTCACAGATGACGACAGCATGATGGTTATTAGCAACACATGTTCAGCTAGGGTTCAAAGAGGAGGGAAAAAGTGCACACATTTTTATCAGGGATGCAAGAAATACCCCAAAACTTTCGGCCCAATGTACACATTGAAGGCCAGTTGAACCTGCATAATGCACAGTACGTGCATTATGCCCACAGCCAGCACTCCGGTCGCCATACGGTGGTTCAATTGCTTTTCAGAGTTGTAGAGCTAGCGTGATAATCCCTATACAGCGATTTGAATGTTATACCCATTGGGGAACACAATATGGCTCTGTAGGGAAGTCGCTCCTGACAGACAGCTTTTCTTAAAAGGCCGGTCTCATCGGCAGATGTACAACGCTAGGAACTTAGGACTTATACTGTTGATCACACCTAAAGTTCCCAGCAGCAGATTGCTGTTAATGGGAACTTGAATATCTGTTGATCTATCTTTCTAACAGTATGCAACGCCATGAATTTATTTTTGGATCATTTAAATATGTATCATGTTTCAAACTTGCTTTACAAGTACTCGTTTAATTGAGTACACGTTTGCACCCTCAGTTGAACATGATGTTGTTGTAAGTGCTTTGCATTATCAACTGCAACAGGTTGTTTATCTTTATAAGTGCTTCTGTTGGTTGGTCACAAACCACAGGTTATTAACTTGTCGTATTGGCCATGAGAAGCAGTTAATTATCGGTTATTGTCTCGGTTGAAACCAATCCATATCGTGGATCCCTACTTATAAGAGATGATGGTTTATGTACTTCTTTCAACTATTTAACTATACTCTTAACACTGTCTAATACTGTTCTCAATACTACACTAAGGGTTACTGTACTGCAATATTGTACTTGGTAGGTTATTGTATAGGAACTGCATCAGACATGTCAAGTTTCCATGGATGTGTGAATGTGTGGTGCTATGTATTTGATCTGTGGCTTGTTGACGCTTCTGCAGAGGACACTGCCCTGGGGCACCTTCTCAAGCCTCCGTCTCCAGAGCCCCACGGAGAGCGACGACGGGCCCATTATGTGGGTCCGACCTGGAGAACAAATGATCCCAATGGCAGACATGCCGAAGTCCCCCTTCAAAAGGAAAAGGTGGGCAATTAACGATTTGACAAGCTGTCAAACCGGTCTTTGAATAAGTTATGAATAGAGTTGAGGTTATTTGTGCTCAGCTGCTTTCCTGTAGGATGTCATCAAAGCCATGATAGGATAAATAATACAATTGATCTCATCTTGTGTCATTCTTGTACACTCTTGAACATTCCTGGCTTTCCTTTGAACATGTGTAGCAGATCCACCAATGAGATAAAGAACCTGCAGTACCTGCCGCGGGCCAGCGAGCCCAGGGAAATGCTTTTTGAGGACCGTACCAGAGCCCACGCCGACCACATTGGCCAGGGCTTCGAAAGACAGACCACAGCTGCCGTGGGCGTCTTAAAGGCTGTCCGCTGTGGAGAGGGGTAAGTGCCTGATGCTTTGCCCAAAGTGAACACCTGTGTTTATGTGGATTTTTCTTGTGGCAGGGATCTTTTGAGTCTCACCCATGTTGGTTTTTCATACAGCGGTGATGGGCCGGCCCGGATCACCAAAGATGTGGTGTGTTTCCATGCCGGAGATTTCCCTGATGTGGTCATGAGGCTACAGCTCGACCTCCATGAACCGCCGCTGTCCCAGGTAGGCTTCACAGCTCAACCTAGTAGCATCTTATTTGCCACACTAACCGCAGGGTACACCTCAAGGTGCCTTATTCACTCCCTCCAGGATCTCGCAGGCCTTTTTTGAGATTGTTGCGGCCTAAAATGCCTGTTCCGTGAGCTTTTCCAAAAAGTTGCGATGAAAGTTGTTTGTTTTTAATGTTTTTGTTGCGATTACATTGCGAGAGGAAGTGAGAGTTCGGATAAAAGTTGAGATGTTCCTGATGTTGTTACTGCAATTTTCCCAGAGTAATTTGTTAAATATTAAGTTATTACGGGAAACAAAAACACTGAGAAATGGTCCTATGAATAATTGAGTCTTAATTCTTTCAGCGCTGGCAATTGACTCTGATGCAACAGCCTGTGTCATAGTGATAGCCTCGTCGTCTGACGTCCTGCCTGCAGTTCTGTAGTTATGTTTCGCGGTGGCGAAATGCTTATCAATGGAAGATTTCCGCTTGTGTTCCTCCAGCATGCAGTGCAAAATAATTTCCCACCGCTTTCATGTAGAATACCAGGATGCTGCTTTTACAATTTACAACTAGGGCATTTAGCAGACGCTTTTATCCAAAGTGACTTGCATCGTTTAATACACACATTGACACACCAACAGCAGAGGCAACCATGCAAGGCGACAGCCAGCTCATCAGGAGCAGTTAGGGTTAAGTGTCTTGCTCAGGGACACATCAACACTCAGCTAGGAGGAGCTGGGGATTGAACTAGCAACCTTTTCGGTTAGGTCTGCAAGTGTGAAACCTTGGACGCGCACATGCTGCATGAATGCTTGAATCGCTTGAAGTAGTGAACACGGAAGTAAGGCGGAAGGTAGTTTGTCGACGTCAGTTCACGACGCCACTGATAGGTCAAATTTGCGGGAAAGTTGCGTTGGTTGGTTCAAATTGCGCTAATAATAATGCAATTTTTCACTGCACTTGATTTGTGGTGATTGGTTGATGTTGCGTTGAAGTTGCAAATCGCAACATCGCGAAATCATTGGCTCCCCCTCCTCCCAGCGGTTAATGTCCCGGTGTTGTCTGTAGCCTACCATGTGGTCAAATGAGTTTCCTGTGCTACTTTCGTCCCCCTCCAGTGTGTGCAGTGGATCGACGATGCCAAGCTGAACCAGCTGAGGAGGGAGGGAATACGCTACGCTCGCATCCAGCTCTACCACGACGACATCTACTTCATACCCAGGGGAGTGGTCCACCAGTTCAAAACGGTGTCAGCCGTCTGCAGCCTAGCCTGGCACATCCGCCTCCGGCAGTATCACCAAGAGGAAGAGGAGGAGAAGGGGGAAGATGAGACGCTCACGCCGACACGGTCGCCACTTCGGCTCGATGAGGAAGAGGACGACGAAGATGATGACGATGATGGCGAGGAGGACGAGGACGACGACAACGACAACGAGAGAGATAGGACAAAGGACTGTCATGCTCGTTCGAAGATGTCACCAGACTTTGGTGACAGAAGAAGAGAGGGCTGGAGGGACCCCTCTTCGCAAGGACACACGGGGGTCTACAAGGAGGAAGAGGTGGAGACAGAGAGGAAGCCGCCAGCAGACAACTGCTCGCCCACGCCCAGTCTAGATCTCATCAAGAAGGAGAGGGAGGATGGTCTGCTTGCAGAGAGCCTAATGGAGGTAACACCCAAAAAGGAGAATGGGGAGGGGATGGGGGGAGGCCAGGTAGAGGCCAAGGATGCAGCCACTCGGACACTATATAAAGGGGTAGTAGAGGAAGGAGAGGCTGGTGCTCCCTGGACGCTACAGCACATCAAAAAAGAGCAAGATGTGACAGAGGAGAGGCTGCAGAAGCCTACTCTGAAAGAGGAGAGGCCGCAGAAGCCTACTCTGAAAGAGGAGAGGCCGCAGAAGCCTACTCTGAAAGAGGAGAGGCCGCAGAAGCCTACTCTGAAAGAGGAGAGGCCGCAGAAGCCTACTCTTAAAGAGGAGAGGCCGCAGAAGCCTACTCTCAAAGAGGAGAGGCCGCAGAAGCCTGCTCTCAAAGACGAGAGGCCGCAGAAGCCTACTTTGACAGAGGACAGGCAGCAGAAGCCTACTTTTACAGAAGAGAGGCCGCAGAAGCCTTCTCACACAGAAGAGAGGCAGCAGAAGCCTACTCTGGCAGAGGACAGGCAGCAGAAGCCTACTTTCACAGAAGAGGGGCAGCAGAAGCCTTCTCTGGCAGAGGAGAGGCTGCTACAAAGCCCGGGTGCGAGAGAGAAAGCTAGAGAGGATTGTACAGGCACTTGCGTACCATCAACACCAGTCAGAAAGGATAAGGAAAAGGTAAGGGCCAAAGATAAAGAGGAGAGGGAGAAGGGGAAAGACAGGGAGAAGAAGGAAAAAGAGAGAGGGAAAGAGAAGGAGCGGGATAAGAAAGACAGGCCCAAGGACCGGGAGAGAGACAAGGAGAGGGTCAGGGAGAGGGAGAAGACCAAGCCTGTGGGGGTGACGTTGACACACCCATTGATCCAAGTCAAGAAGAAGGAGGAGGACGGGACGCGAGAGGGCAGTGGTCACTCGACGCTCCCCTTTCAGAAGGAGGACAGGGGGTCCAAAGAGCCCGAGTCGGCCTCTAAAGTGCCGTCTCAGGTCAAGAGAGACAAGGAGCATGACAAAGAGCGGCCCAGCGCTCCGCCTCACACCAGGCCGGAGAGGGAGGACTCTAAAGAGGGCGGCTTGCATCGACACAAGCCCTCCCACGGGAAGAAGGAGAAGAGCGGCCACAGGGAAGGGAAGGACGGCCAAGCCCGGAGCAAGACGGCCAGAGAAGACGGGAAGCCCGGCCCCCTCAAACCAAGTCACGTCAAGAAGGAGGGAAAGAAGGACAAGGAAATCAACAACAAGGAAGAGCGAAAGAAGACCAACGCCGCTCAGGGTTTTGCTCCGCCGCCTGACCACAAACCCACACCACGAACACTCATCACCTTTGACCTCTTCAAGCCTATGGACGCTCACCAAACGCTGCCTGTGTCCTACACAGACACGCGAGTCAAGAGTCACCATCACGGTGACTCGCGAGGCACGTCCGGCTCCAGGTTCGGAGCGGACGGTCGGACATTAACGCCCTCAAAAGTACCCAAAGCAAAGGACCCAAAGCAGGCCAAAGCCATGCCGAACTCTGAGTCCCAGCTGTTGTTAAAACAGCCCCTTAAACCACACACCCCCCAAACCCAGAAGGACTTTTTAATATGAATGTCTCAGCGTTTGGTTGTCTTTCTACTGTACAACTTCACCAAGGCTGTGTGGAAGTGTCATTTTTTTTTTAGTTTTTTTTAACCGCACCCTTCCTTCATATATGAACATGTTCTTAAATCAGTTTGGCCAAAGGACACATTCCATTGGATAGCTCACACCAACGCAGTCACTATGGTGATCTGAACAGAGGAGGTACTTTAAATGGGTGCTGAAGCAAGAATGTAAGTTAAATAGCAACATTTTTTGTTGGTTGGCGAATGTATGTAGGCTTTTTTAATCAGTGACCCATCAACTGTTAGGTACTCAACCAGACCATCTGGAAACATCTGGTCTTTCTCTTCTGCTATAGGACAACCCCAATGTTTGAAACACTTCATGCCCCTGATAGGGATTTTTTTTTTTTTTTTTTTACATATTGCTGTAGTCTTACCAGTTTTTAGTTTAAACACTTTGAAATGTTTTCTGACTGGATTCACTGACTCACAGGGCTGTAAATACTACTGTACAGTATAGATGTATTAGCATTAAGGTGAGAAAATGTATACAGATATTGCATATATTTTTTGTAAGATGAGTTTTATTTTCCATAGAACTTATTTATATCATTTACTGTCAGTTTTTATTTGAAACCAATGTACGTGAGAATTTTGTAAATACATTTTATTTCCTAAGGTAAGACTTGGTAGTGTGATTTATACTCCAAAACTCTCAATAAATGGTTCAGAATATTTTGTGTGCCTTCTTTGTATAAAGTGTTAAATCATAGAAGGACCATGGTATGTCCAAGATGGTATGTCCAGAACAATTGAGAGCCTAATGCCGGCTTCTCCGACAACGCTTCTCAATGCTACAACCAGTATGACATACTGGTTGTAGCATTGAGAAGCGTTCCTAACCCTAACGGCAATTTAAAAACATACCGAGTATGCTTTTAAATTGCTGTTAGGGGTAGGAACGTTTTTTTGTTTTGGCCGGTGATGATCCCAAATTCCGAGTATCTCAGGTTGCCAGATATGAAAAAGGGGCACAATTTGTGCAGCGATTGGACGTAAAACAAACTAAATGTATCCAGATATACTAGATTTGACACGAGCAAAAAAGGCCTGGTTAAAACCGGTCGATCTGGAGCTGCATTTTAAAGATGGAGAAAGCTTAGAGCCCAGAAGGCTTTCAAAACCGATGCAGCATGAACTGGTTTATAATATGCAAACAATAAATTGCAAGTGTATTTACTCATCTTACAATGTAGGACTGGTCGCTCATCATTGTCTAAATATAATTGCGCTCGTACCAAATTATGTTGCAGTCGTGTCGGTTCAGTGTGACTCAACCTGGCAACCTGCTTGAGTCTAGGCAGGAGGGGGGCGGAGACAACTCTTTAAAATGATGAATTTGGACTGCAGTACCCATTTTGGGCGTTCGATGTCAATGTTACATCTACCATAAATATATCGTGCAGAAATCTGAGGAAAGCAATATTCCAATGATGTATATTAAGTTCTTGTTTTCTCCATGTGACGTTTCAGTCCTGTTTGGTGTTAAAACGAGTCTAGCTGTACTTCGAAGACTAATTTGCCTCCCGAAATACTTAAGATGCATACATCGATTTGTCGACACAAGTCAACTGTTTTAAACAGTGTATTTGGTAAAGCACGTAAAAAAAAAAAAAAGGTATTTAGTGTACTTCTCAGATATGTGAAGTGCACCACATAACATGAACTGACAAATGGTTTGATATTAACTCTTTGTAACAATGTATGAATACAAATAGTTGAGCAGTGTAACAAAGTTTCCCTTCAAGCATATCTTTAGTAGTTAAAAAAAAACCCTCCAATCTTCATCCTCAAGTTGTTCTGGAGGAAGTGAAATATGACCCTAGCAGTCCAGTCCTCATTCCCTTCTGTAGTGGAACACGCTGTGACCCAGTTCTACTAACGCCCCAACCAACAGGGTCCAGAGAGGTACGCACACCACGCTCAGCCAAATGTCCGTGAGCTTCTCCAGGCGGGAACACAGCGCCAAGCAGAACCCAAGTTTTAGCAGCAGTGCTATGAGGTACCACATTGTGCGCGGCAGGTTCTGATGTCCATCTCGCGGGTTCAACGCTTCTTTACAACGACCTGCCATCCTCGCGACCAGCATAAGGATGAGAATCGCGTCAAAGGTCCAAATGGGAAGGAATATGAGAAACCAGTTCCAGTCGATATTAGAGTCCAGCTTGAGAACCAGCATAATGAGGAAGACGAGGGCAAAAAACCAACTCAGCAGCACCCGCTGGACCAGGGACATTTTCATCTACGGCGGGCCGTCTGTGTCCAATAGGCCAAGCAAGGAAACCTGTTTTGAAATGATGCAATTAATCACATTTGAATTGCAGGGCAAAAATATTGTTAATGACAATCTCAATGTCCCAATGACACATACAACAAAGGTTTATTTGACAATATGGACTAATGCAGAAAAAATATAAACTAAACAAATGCAGATATTGCATGCATATCTAGGCCCACGTACATGACACTCAAAACACACACACACACACACACACACACACACACACACACACACACACACACACACACACACACACACACACACACACACACACACACACACACACACACACACACGTTTAAATCAGTTTGCAATAACGAACACGGCATTTACGGACTCTGCTACGTTAAAAAACAATCGGGTACGTTAAAAACCAGTCGGGTTTCCAGCCTGATTATTCCATGCTGTCAACCTTGTTCAGTTGCTGTGACGTCACTGATACCAACGTCAAGGAAATAGCCAAACAGGAGCTCTTAAATTACCTATACCGGTTTCTACGTTTAACAACGTAACATAGTGTACTGAATTGTACTAAACGCAGTGTTAGTAAGAAAATATACTCAAGTATAACTATCTATAATAGCACTCGCGTTGGCTTTGTACATGACCACAAACGAGTAAACGATACGAGTAAAAGTTTGAATAGGTGTGTTATCCTACCACGTCAAGTGACTCTCAAATAGGTTCTACGAAAGCATACAGTCTGAATGATCCACTGTACCCCACCTTCTGACTTTTAGTGCGTTAAAGCAAAATGTGGTAGCGGTACCAACCAATACATACATGGGTACCAACTAGAGCAGGAAGGCAGGGAAGATCACGAACCCGTTGGAGAAGTTGAAATGCAACTGCGCCGCAACATGTTCCGGCGGTATTTTCAAAGTTAAAGCATAGGTCCTCGTCTTCTTTTATTGGTAGTCTAGCCATTTTTATTGGTAGTCTAGCCAACGCGCAATTGCTGCCACCTACTTTTTTTTTCAGAGAATAATCAATCTGTACAAAACTAAAAACATTCCTCCGAAGCTTACAATAAAAAGTAAACATTCCACTTATTTTCGAAAAAAGACCAGCATGGATGATTTAATGTACATTTTAATGTACTGTACTAGTATAACAAATGTATAGAAATAACAATCTTGGATAAAACATCCTAGATATCACAGACTATCAAAAAAAGTACAAAACCTTTGAGGTAAAACATCATTGCAAAAAGCTTAGGTTAACAGCCTTTATCAAAATGGTTATTCATATTAATTTATAAACTTACTTCACAACATCTAGTCATTCTAAAAATAACACAAAAGATTTTTATTTACAAGTTACCGGTGCCACAAAATACAGTGTTTGAGACAACAATCAAATGTGTAAACAATAAACAATCATTCCTCAATTGTCTATTATAGAATGCCAGATTAAGAGATGTCTTCAAATGTATTATGCTTACAGCAATAACTTTTGCGTTATTAAAGTTCAAACCAGTCAACATTTGTGTCAGACACAAATAAGTTAAGAGCACACAAACCTCTCAGCATTTCTAAGCAAAATGAAAAAATGCTTGCAAATTTCAAGTTAGCAAAATGGTCAATAAAATCCTACAAGGCAGATCAGATCAAAAGAACATAGCTTTTACTTCCATATAAAACTCAGAAAAAGAGCAGCGCCCTTGGACAGGAAATCTGCTTCCACAATGGAATATTTTCTAAAAGCAGTCAAAAAAATGTATACCCATTTCCAAATGACCAAATTCCAAACCCCAATATCAAGACAGGACTAAATGTAGGAGGGATGCGATTTGATTAAGGGACAATTTGGATGACACCCCGTGGAAGTAATCCATGTTATTTGTCATCCGGGACTAGTATGCCAGCCCCCTGTCTGTGTCTCTCAGGTTCACCCGAGAGGGTTGTTTCTCTCCGTACCCTGTCCCCCCGGCTCCCTTCATGTCTAGACGGTGCTCTGTCTGTCCTGCCCGTACCCTTCTGACTCTGGTCCCTTGGGCGTGAAATCGATGAAGATGCCTTCTGAGGCGGTGGAGTCCTCAGACTCCACCGCTCCGCCGATGACGGTCTCAGGGCTGGACGTGCCGCTGGTGGGGCTGGAGGAGGCGGCCCTGCGGAGGTCGGTGAGCGTGGTGGTGGCCGGGGTGCCGTGGAGGGGCCCTGCCGAGCGGAGCGGATGGATGCAGGAGGACGGGTGGCAGAGGGACAGCTCCACCGCGCTGGAGCCGCCGTGCAGGAGCCCTGTGGGGGGTCGTCACACAGTGGGAGAGCTAAGTGCACTGGGAACGTTCAAGAGAGCTTTACTGCTTAGGGAAGTTGGGGTGAATACAAGCATCTAAAAGTTGATAACGTTTTCGTACAGTACACTTGAGATTACTATGGTGTACTTGTTTGATTAAAAGGAAAAATCCAATACATCTCACAAATCTGAAGGTGAATGATCACGGAAACCCTGAATAATGGCACAGAGTCATATTGATATTTCTTTAGTGCTGTAAGTCTTTTGCCATTGCAACGTCTGACCCCTACCGTTATACTGAGATCCCACAGACAGCCTGTTGGTGGACATGTTGGACCCAGCCGCTATGCTGCCATAGGCTGCCCCTTGTTCCTCCAGGCAGGATGTGATCTCACAGGCAGAATGTCGCCGAATGCCGCCGCTGCCAACAGAACCAGCATCCGGGTCGTACTCAGCCACCGGAGTGAGCAGAAGGGGAATGTTGTAGCTCTTTGATCTCACAACTGGATTTTTCGACAGTTGGTCCACTGGTTTGGGCCAGGACCATTGAAGGCGTTTCTCTGTAGTAAACAATCACAGCAAGACAGGGGGGGGAAATGATTGAAGGGCCAGTAGAGGTTCTCATCCCTATGTTCTAGGTACTATCCCAATTGCCTACGACTAAGGGGATGAGATATTATGAGAGTTCCTGACTCCCTTGATTCACAAAATATCCAGTGGCAAAAGTGGAGGTGCTAACTCTGGTGTCCTGGCCCTTCCCAAACAGGTGCTTGTACCAACGTGGGCCCCAAGTCATCTCCTGGTCTCTCATCTGGTCTCTCATTGGATAGTTTCATTCCTCACCTCTCCACTCTTATAGCCAGTGTGGGGTGTGCACACAGGCTGCTGGACACCCAAAGCTGGGCCACACACTGGTATAGGATGAGGTGTGATATCCCCAACACTTACTATGCATGTTGGGTGTCTTGTAACAGAACAATGTATTTTTTCTATTAATTATCTTTTTTTCCCCTTCCTCACTGACCTAATTCACTAATTCAATTCGAAATGGAGAACAAAAGATCAGATTGCCTTCTGAGATATATAGCTGTACATCAAAACCTGCAGCGATTTTGTTGCCAATAGGTGTCTTCCACACCCTCGGCCCCTCCCACTCACCCAGAACACAGCACTGGGCCTCGCTCCCATCCCCAGAGTAGAGTCCGTGGGTACCCAGGTAAGGAGACACTACCTTCTGCACTAGAGACTCCAGCCTCATGTAGTCCTCACTGGCGACCCGTTGCTCATGCACCCCCTGCGGGTGGATCAGAGAGAGCACAGTGATGTACAGTACCTGTGTGCGTGCGTTAGGCCATGGTCCGACGCTAGGTCATCCCAGTCAGTCATAGTGACCATGGTAGATGTTGGGGTGGAGCTATGATGGATAGGAAGATGATTACCAATGGAGCAAGGGTGGCTACCTGCAGAATGAGCAGCATCTGTGTGATGGAGGGCGGGACACGCGCCCGCGGCCGGGACAGCGCGTCGTCCAGCTTCACACTGAGGACGATGGTGTTGCGGAACTGGAGCAGGGCCAGCTGTCTCACGGAAGGCTCCTTACCCTGGATACAGATGGATAGATGGACAGACAACAGAACACAAGAAGAAACAGCAGAAGGCATGGTCAGACAACTGAATACAAGAAATAACAGAACCCATGGATAGACAACATAACACATGGACAGACAATCGACACACGGACATGCAACAGAACACACAGATACACAACACAACTGTCTTGATCCGTCCATAACAAGAGAATGATGCAGAGTGATCCCTCCTGGGATGAACTCGGGAAAGGGTGAGGGAGGTGAACACGACAGGGAGGTGAGGGGGGAGGTGAATGCGATAGAGATTTGTGAGAGGGAGGTGATCACAACAGGGGGACTAGTGGGGTCAAGACTATGGGGGAGGGAGAGAGGGGAGGAGGAAGGTGTTTCTACCTGCACTGGGTGGAAGATGGCCTGCAGCATTGACAGAACATCACAGAAGAAGAAGTCCCACGTCTCGGCCAGGGAGTCCAGTAACTTTTGACCTGAACCAATTAAATGCAAAATATTAATACAAATAAAATGCAGCGTGTTTAAGGGTTTGTTTACTTAAATTATATCTTTCTGCTCGATATACCTTCATAAAACCTTATCTTGTCCCGAAGAATTACCATGCCCTTTGTAAGGAGTTGATTCTGTAAGGCACAGAGAATAGAAATTATTTAATTAAAACCTCAGAGAAATTACATTATTGGCTTCTGGCTGGGTTTATTAGGTTAATGTTGCCGTATAGTGTGCATGCTTAAAGTGCACAAATCAACATATATACATATATATATGCCAACTTCAATAATTCTTCACTTCATAGTAAATGAAGAGAAAGAGGTTTAGTGCAGAGAAAAGTGTGGATATTCTTATGCTACATGTGTGTATGACCAATGTGATGTTTCAGAGCAGCAATTTACTGTTCTTTACAGTGTTCCATTGCAACTGAGTGGATGTCAAATAATACCCTTATTATTTTTACTTATAGTAACAATCAATGTAGAGATGGTGTTAAAGGTTCTTACATGGAGGTACTCAGTGAAAAAGGAGCCCAGCTCTGTCTTCAGCAGATGCCTGAGAGGAGGAATCAGAGAGAACGGCTTCAATAAGTGACTTCATGACATGACGGCTCGTTGTTAGAGGAGCCGCACTGCAACACTTATGGAGAATGAAGAATAACGGGCATCTTACAAAGGACAAGCTTCAACTAACAGCTATTCTAGCCAAACGTGTATGGGATATCTCATTGGTTGTGCCCATATCCCAAGAGAGAAAAACAAAAACCCTTCAAAGGGATTTCAGAGGGTTTGTCTACATTATCCTGTGTGGGACAAGCACATGATTCAATATTTCCCTAAACATACATCACACACACAAGTTCCTGCAACAAAAATACATTATTATAAATATATTCTCTGTGTGTGTGTGTGTGTGTGTGTGTGTGTGTGTGTGTGGGTGGTGTGTGTGTGTGTGTGTGTTGTGTGTGTGTGTGTGTGTGTGTGTGTGTGTGTGTGTGTGTGTGTGTGTGTTGTGTCTTACCGGACACCTTCGTTAAGGATGTAGAGGTCATTATCTGCCAGACCTTTCTTCTGGAAGACTGCTATGACCGCATTGTGAATACTGTGTTGGCAACAAGAGAAGAAAACACATACTGTGATATATATATATATATATATATATATATATATATATATATATATATATATATATATTAACGACGATGTATACTAGATACATGTGGGTTGGTTCTTATGAATGCTCCGTGTTATCTTCCTGTTCATACTGAAAGTGAACGGATAACTCGGCTATGTCTTGTCAGTTAAAGACCATTGCGTGTTAGTCTCTGCAGAGTGTTTACCTGTTCCAGGTGGCGTTGGCTCCCCCCTTCTTCTGCTTCTCTCCTCCTCTCTCCTCCGAAACACACTTGTCACTCTTCCCCAGCTCACTCAGACTGGGCGAGCTCATTAACTTCAACCTGTGCAGAGTCCTCATGGCCGAAAGAGGAAGGGAGAGGGAGACACACACACAAAATATATATAACTATACAAGTGTTGGGCCAGAGTGAAGGAGGTCAGGTTAGATGGCAGCTGACACAGAAGAGAAACCCAAGACCATAGCCAGAGGGAAAGAAGAGAACAAAGGCATCGTGGGGCTGTGTGTGTGTTTCCAAAAAAGGGAGGAAGAGTAAGAAAGCATAGGAGAGAGTGTGAGGGAATGTGAGTGTTAGAGAGAGAGAGAGAGAGAGAGAGAGAGAGAGAGAGAGAGAGAGAGAGAGAGAGAGAGAGAGAGAGAGAGAGAGAGGGGAGAGAGGAGAGAGAGAGAGAGAGAGAGAGAGAGAGAGAGAGAGAGAGAGAGAGAGAGAGAGAGAGAGAGAGAGAGAGAGAGATACAGAAGTAGGACAGGGATTCATGGTATAGGAGAGGGACCCAGTGCTGAAAGAGTGATGGGCGGAGCCAAGCCCAGCGTTGGACCTCAGTGTCCCCTACCGGCCCTCAGAAGAAGGCCGAACAATAGGCAATAACAACAGAGCAAACAATATCCAGTGATGCCGCATTCACTTCCTCCCCCGCCCTGCCATCCCCCCCCCACATCTCTCCCCCTCTTAATACAATAAGGCCATTGACAGGGGAGAATGTCAACATGCAGCACAGATGTGAGAGGAGGGGAGGGGTGGGAGGACGGATGCGGGCCTGCGTTGGGCTGGTCACATGCACAGAGCTAGGCTAAATGAGCAGGAAGTCAGCTGGCTCTTTAACAACACACAGGGACAGGAAAGCAGGAGACACACTGTGCAAGCCCTTCCTGCTTCACTACTGCTCACCACCGCAGCCACAAAACACACTGTCCAACCAAAGACATTCCGTTTTCCACATGAATGAGTTCATTCATTCATCCACTTTTAATTTTTCCCCTGTTGCTTCTACTGCAGTTTGGACCAATAAGTGAGGCTAATATAAAGCAAATTATGATATAATGTGGGCAGATGTAGAAATTGATGTACGTGAGAACAGCGGGGGTCAGGAGAACAAAAATGCATTTCTGAGCATTGATCAAATATAAAGTGTTCTGTCCCAAAGGAGACAGAAAACCATGTCTGCCAATACACAATAAACAATGGACTAATTAAGCACCCACACATTCAAGCCAGCCATTCACAAACCCTCTGTGGACACCAATTAGGCCCAGTGTAAAAATTTGAATGCATTTTTTGCCATGCTAATATCTATCTATAATGTATAATATTGAGTGTTTTTGGTTGATAATATTGCCCAGTGACATTGAACAACAAGAAATACCCTAATACAATTGCACTACGAATGAATAGTCCCTTCTAATCTCCAGTTGGCTTTGTTTAAAATGTTAATCATCGGGGCTAATCCTTACCTCCTGATAGGATGATAGCTGTTGTCCATGTCAGGGCTTGAGGGCGGGCCGGAGAAGGTTGTGAAATTGAGTGACAGGGGTCGGGGGGAGGGGCGCGAGCCATTCCTCCGACGTAGTCCATCTAGCATCTGTTAATTAAGGAATAGAATTATAGTATTAAGAATAGAGAAGTTCTGCCCTGATCAACACATTGGACGTGGACATATAACTGCATGTTACACAGAGGCTCTCTTAAATTAATGGATATAGATTATATTGTGTGATTTGCTCTCTCAATGTATGTATTACGAAAATATTGAATATGAAAATAATATTAAAATTAGGTTTATGTGATTTGTATAGCATAAAGCTCTTTTTGTTTGCTTAAGCAACCAAAAATTAGGCCCTACCCTTTCTGTCTTTTATCTCTGAAATTTCGACATTATAGGGAAGTATCGTTTTTCCTTGTTGCGCAATCAGTATTAAGGTTTCTTTTCAGCACAGTACTGATGACATGTTACAACAGAGAAAAACTGAAAAAGAGAGGGGTAGTCTAACTGTAAAAGCCACGTAGCCTGATGAAATGCTGTGCGGTATCGTTTAACCATAGCGACGTAGAAAGGCACCATCAGCTGGCCATTGACTAGAACGACCGTCTGGCTTGGGTTTCCACCCTTTTCAAGACAAAAGACCATCGGCCATCATAAAAAGTTATTTACATCCTGTTTGCAAAGGCAGAAGTAAGATGACACTTCCTTTCTGGCAACTAAAGAGCAGTAGTAGAAAATAACATCTGGTTATCTCTCCCCCATGTACACACACCCATGCCCGCCCCGATACACACACACGCACGCGCGCGAGGTCGGTGCGTGTGTGTGTGTGTGTGTAAGTGAAAGGGGGCGAGACGGATAAACAGAGCGAAATACAGTCTGCCAGTCATCATGCTACGCACAATTTGCTTTGTCCTTTCCTTTGGTGATCCACAGATCGATAGCCATACAACACGTTCATCTGCATTGTTGTGATGAAGATCAACACCCAACTGGAATACTTTGATGGGTTTCATGAGATGTGAAACAGGGTCAACAGGAACAGTGCATGGTGCGTAACGTAGACTCCAGCCAGTCTTGCGTACGTGGAGGTTTTCCTACATGTGTGCCCCAAGAAGAATGGCAAGATGACTATATAAACACATTGGCTAATATAAAGGTGGAGTGACTAAATCAAGGCTGTTAGAGATAGCGCTACGTGGAGGTCACACATTGATAGGAAATATTTACATTGGACACAAAGTTGCCTCATCCATATGGTCTGTGTACGACTAGACAATCGTCTCCTTACCGTGGGTATCCTGTTTTTCCAGATGGGGATCAAATGAACGTCTTTTAGTGTCGCAATTTCTTCTTGGCTAAATAGAGGCTAGACTCTTCTATCGCGTCCGTAATAGTTGTCCATGTTTAATCTTGGATAATTCAGTGTTCCGTTTTGAAGGATGCGCCAGCGACCTAGACGGTTGTGTTGTAGTCATTCATGAAGCATGCACCGCATGCTCGCCCCCATGTTGTTTTGAGTACAGACGAGAACCTGCGCGGACGGCGCCGAATGCGTTTGAGTCTACGAAAACAAGTGCACGCGCATAGGGAAATTTGGCCAGAAAGGCGTTGCGAGGTGCGGTAGACGAGACCGATCATGCAACGAGACGAAAAGATCAACCTTATGTCGGATATAATTTTGTGCAATATTTGGGGAACAGAACACAAAGGAAAAAAATGGGTCTTGGTTTATATAGCGTACACGCCCTACATAGAGCATGGATGGATGTGTCATAAGAAGATCTAAGCCTATCGATAGCTTACAGATTGTGTACATAGTACACACGCACGCACGCACACAGACACATATTTATATGTGGTAATACATTGCGATAAGGGTACATGAACTTACCATTTATTAACACTAATGCAATCGTTATAGCATTAGGGGTTGGGGTTATTGCCTTTGTGCTAACCAATCACCCTAACCTCATGGCTATGCTTTTATTTACTATTGTATGTTATTAAATAATAATAACATAAAACACAAAATTAAATAATTTCTAAACTTTCTAAATTTCTAAATTTCTAAACTCTATTATAAAGTACTACCATATATATTCATATATAAATTCATATATATATATATATAATTCATATATATATAATATATATTATATATATATATATATATATATATATATATATTATATATATATATATATTATATATATATAATAACATAGCATAGCCTTAAGTGTGTATTTGCGTCATATTTGGTTATATATGCGAATATGATGCAAATACACACATAACAAGGCTATGATTGGCAGAAGTATTAAAATCGATTTGAATAGGTTTTATTTTACTTCCAAGATAAGAATTCCCCATATAAAGGATTAAAACAATTTGTTAATACTGCAGGCCTAATCATGTGCCTCAGATTTAACTCAAAATCCCCTGCAGGGGATCCCAGTTATATTCATGTTTCAAATCTAAATATATAAATTCCATAGACCCCACTATAACAGCAAGGTTTTTTCTTTTTATAAATATTTGGGGTAGCTGTGAATAGAGTGGCGAAGTTACGCCTCTTCCGGTAGAGACCATGACCTCTAAGATGAAAAATATGAATGGGTTTCAATGGAGAGAAAGTAACTATTTTCTGGTCCCATTCTTTATATGCCCTGGATTACACATATGCTGTTTGTGGATTTAAATGATCATTTTTCATGCAAAGAAAACTAAAAAAATTTGTGAAGAACTTCGATAATGTTTGATAATATTTTTTGATCTCATAGGGGGTCCAGGGTAGATGACCGCTGAGGAGCAGCCACACAGCTTGGCAGGTGGGTTTGCGCCAAAAGTCATGTAAATACAAAAAAGGACCTCGGATTTTGCCATCAAGAGTTCTGTCTATCGTTTTTGTAACTTTATATCTTCTTCTGAGTTTGACCTGTCCAAGAAAAAGGGATGATTTGACCCTGCTTCAAGCCAAATGGAGCCAACATGCTCTGTACACAAGAGTACTGGACTATTGCCATGCTAGGCCACCCCCAGGTAAAGATGAACAATTAGTCACAACTATTTCCTTTACGGGAATTGTTCACCTCTTGATGATACTCTTGGCTGGTTATGTTGAAGTAAATCTTGGGCCTCAGCTCCTTTGTTCTGATTTATTGGATGAGCCACAACCACAGCTAATTGGGCCACCATCACAGCTACCTAGGCTACTACCACAGTTAACTTTGGCCACCATCACAGCTACCTAGGCTACTACCACAGTTAGCCTTATGATCATTGCTAGCTGGGCCTCTACCACTGCTAGCTGGACTACCACTACACCAGGCCGGGCTCCCACCACCACCAGCTGGGCCTCCACCAATGCTAGCTGGGTCACCACCACAGCTAGCTTGGCCTCCACCACAGCAAGCTGGGCTACCACCACTGCTAGCTTGGTCTCCACCAATGCGAGCTGGGCCTCCACAATGCGAGCTGGGCCACGACCACTGCTAGCTTGGCCTCCACCACAGCTAGCTGGGCTACCACCACTGCTAGCTTGGCCTCCACCACTGCTAGCCGGGCTTCCACCACTGTTAGCTGGGCCACTACTACAGCTAGCCGGGCTTCCACCACTGCTAGCTTGGTCTCCACCACTGCTAGCTTGGTCTCCACCACTGCTAGCCGGGCTTCCACCACAGCTACCTGGACCACTACTACAGCTAGCTGGGTCTCCACCACTGCTAGCTGGGCCTCCACCACTGCCATCTGAGCCACAGCTACACCAGGCCAGACTCTCACCACAACAGGTTGGGCTCCCCTCACAGCAAGCTGGGCTTCTGCTACACCAGGCCAGGTCCCTACCACTGCCTGCTGGGTCTCCACCAGCTGGGCTTCCATCATACCAGGCCAGGCTTTTTCCACCTCTAACTGAGTTCTCATCATATCAGGCTGAGCAATTACCTCAGTTAAGCAGCCAAACTGAGCAACAACCACCACAATATGGGACATGTTCACAAAATGTGCTACAACCTCAAGTATCTCATCCAACAAAGAAAAAACGAAATTTGCTAAATCCGGCAATTAAGAAGCAACACATTTCTTTAAAACCCTTAATAATGCCAAAACCATTTGGGACTCACGATCTAAACCAAGTGGAATTCTGCTGGGCCATATTAACATTCGCAGCATTGTCAACAAAACGGAGCAAATGGAACATTTATTGAGTGACTCTAATATTGACATACTTGGAGTACCTGAAAGTTGGTTGACACATTCATCATCTACAGCAGCGCAGTATTCCAAGAAAAGATAGAGAAACAGGGCGAAGAGGGGGAATATTAATCTATGTCAGAGACAAGTTTAAATGTGAACTAATAAGGTGGCCTAAAGAAGTTAATGTTGAGTGTATTGGTCTTAATATATCACTTAGTTCTGCAATTTTTTTACTGCGATTTGTGTGTATCGACCTCCTTCAGCAAAGGATGTATTTTATGACCATTTTTAAGACAATTTTAAATCATTGCAGCTCTAAAAAGGAAATCACCCTTCTTGGTGATTTTAATATCAACTGGGACATCAAGTCAGATAGGAAAAAAATTAAGCAGCTTACAGACAAGTACAATTTGACGCAAATTATAAAAGGGCCAACAAGGATAACAAATACATCACATACAACAATTGATCTAATATTTACTAATAAACCTGAAAGAATTTCTAAGACTTTTAATCTATTATCTGGCTTATCAGATCACAATTTTATCCTGTACTTGAGGAAAATTAAGAGGACGCACCTAATGGCATCCACTAGAGGTCAACAATACTATTTCATACCCAAAAGCCAGCAACAATTCCTGAATGAGGAAATCCAAAATGTAGATTGGTCTAATATTTTAGAAAATAATGACATTGAGGCCAGCTCAGATAGTTTCATTAAAAAAGTAAATGACATTGTAACGCACTTTACAAAAAAAGGTAAATCCAAGCAACATAAAAATGATCTGCCCTGGTTGAACAATGAAATTATAAAATTAATGAAAAATAGAGATAACGCTTTAAAACAATCTCTAAGATCAAGAACTGCAAAAAAAATTAAAATCACTACGAAGCAAAGTTCTGAGGATGACTCACAAATTGAAAGCTGAGTTCTACATTGAGACGATGAAAAGGGGCAAATGGCAATGGAAAGCTAATATGGAATAATTTAAATCAATTATTGAGACGGGACAAGTCCAACTATCTTAGTGATCTACAGCTACAGGTAAATGATGAGCTAACTAACAATCTAGACATCATTGTAAAATATCTAACATATTTTTTATTAGCTCAGTTGAGGAACTGACAAAGCACTTTAACTGCTCACAGAATCCTCACAATCCTGTCGATGCAAGCAAACCAATGTTTAGCATAGAAAAAATATCTGTCCTGGAGGTAATAAAAATAATCTGGCCCTTGCTGACCCAATTACCCATCTTGTAAATCTATCCATAAAACAAGGAGCGGTACCATCAACATGGAAGATTGCTAGGGTCGCCCCAGTCTTTAAGGCTGGGGACAAGACAAAATCTGAGAACTATCGAAAAATAAGTATCTTGCCCATAATTTCCAAAGTAGCAGAGAAATGGGTTACCGCAAAACTGACAGAACACTTAAATAATGGCTATGCCACTCTTCATCCAATGCAGTTTGGATTTAGGAAACTTCACTCAACAGAGACTGCTACTTGCTATTTCCTAGAAAACTTAAAAAGCCTGCTGGATCAAGGCGGATTTGTAACAGCGGTATTTCTAGATTTAAAGCGTGCTTTTGACACCATTAATCATGACTTGCTTATTGCCAAATTAACCAATTTTAACTTCTCAAACAGCGCCCTCTGTTGGATGAAATCATACCTGTCAGACAGAAAACAGTCAGTTCAAATTGGTGATTCATTATCTTCATATCTCACTTGTTCTGCTGGAGTACCACAGGGCTCAATATTGGGCCCTGTTTTATTCAGCCTGTATGTCAATAACTTACCAGATGTCTGTAGAAATATTAAAATGCAACTATATGCTGACGATACTGTATTATACTGTCATGCCAGCTCAATCAAAGAAGCTGCTGCAGTACTCTCAGGAGCCATGGTGCCAGTGTCCCATTGGCTCTAAAACGGTTGTCTACATCTGAATACAAAAAAAACTGTCTGTATGTTGTTCTCCCGACAGCCAACTGCGGGACAGCAACCATCAGTCATGGTGGGTGGTGAGAGACTTGAGGTGGTTGAATATTTTAAGTACCTTGGGGTCATCTTCGATTCTAGCCTTAATTTTAAGCAGCATGTTAAGAAAGTTAAAAACACAATTAAAATTAATTTATCAAATTTCAAGCATATAAGACCTTTCCTGACTATGGAGACAGCAAAGACTTATATGCATGCAATGATATTTACTCACATCTCGTACTGTTACACAACATGGTCACATACATCTGAGAGCACTTTAAAACCAATCAAGTCTTTATTCAAGAGAACTCTTAAAACACTAGACAAAAAACCTATATACTACCATTATTGTAAAATTACAAATAAGCACAAAATCATGGACCTTGATAGTTTTCAGCTGTTTTTGGATGCCTGTCTAATCTTTAAGGTTCTGAACGGTCTAGCCCCTCCACCATTACAGAACTTTATAAAGAAGAAATCCTCTAGAATAAATACCAGAGCACTAACTAGAGATGAGTGCGAAATACAACGCTGCAAGACCAAATTTGGTCAAATGGTGATGTCCATCAGAGGAACACAGTCCTGGAATATATTACCATCTCATGTTAGAGACTGTGCCACTTACACCACCTTTAAAAATATCCTTAAACAGTGGTTAGTATTAAGCCAGACCTGCTCTCATATTATGTAATCTTTGGTTTTTCTACTTTTTCTACATGGACTCTTAAAAGTGAATTGGGACCTTCTGAACGGTTCTGGTGGCCGGTGCTGAACTCCAATGGGTTTCGTGAGGATACGGTCATATGGCTATATTTTTTAAAAATAAAAGTCGAATACAGCCAGCACGATTTATTCCCTCAAATTTACCATTATGACCTGCCTTGCAAAAAGAAACAGCTCTATTTCCGAAATGTGTTGTAATGTCAAATTGAATATGCCTGACGTCACTTTTCAAAACAAAAGCAGCCTATCCGTGATCCACAATCCACAATAAAGTTAGTCTGACATTGGTTATTGTTTTCTATCCTAAATAAATCGTTAATAGGCCCTAGAATGTGATGCACATAGATCAAAAACATTACATCTTATATATTTACAATACATTGTGTGTCATGTAAAATCCGATGTTTCAGTGGTGCAGCTGTATTGAAGCGGCCCAACACTAGACTGGCTTTACCCCGTCCGGCAAAGCGGGAAGTTCAAATTTGCAGCTCATGGTTTGTAAGTGTCTTCAGCTAGGACTCACATTTCATTTAAACTAATTGATAAAGTACTTTTTAAGACGGAATTTTGGTGTAGTGTTTGCTGGTCTTTCCGCGGCGTAAATCGCGTTGCATTGCATTCGATACAATTCATTATTATAAACTATTAGCATCAAGCTCAACGCTACTCACTATTACCGTATGATTCATTATTACATTGTAATGCGGTTTTATACAATATCAATGACGATGTCCATGTGACATGAAGTGTAACAATGTACCCTAACTGAACACTGACGCGGTGTATTGCATTAGATGAAGACACGAAGAACAACATGCAACATGATATTGAGGGCGAGAAGACCCCCGAGACAACGAAGTGTTTTGGACAGGTAGGAATATATCTTGAATAACATCGAATCTTATTGTCGGGTATAGCTCTATGTACAACTGTAACGTTACTATGCAACTTATGTTTGGTCGTAGCATGCTATTGCCAAAGCCAAGCTACCTGGAACTAGCCTTAAAAGTGTTCTTGATAAAGAAGGTAAACCCCATCCAGTTGCTTGAGATGTTGTTGCCATAGATCTTGTGTACAAGAGTCAGTCAAGTTGACTTATGAAAGCAATGCAATGACATGTAAGGTTACTATGTAACTAATGTTTGGTCGTAGCATGCTATTGCCAAAGCCAAGCTATCTGGAACTAGCCTTAACAGTGTTCTAGATGAAGAAGGTAAACCCCATCCGGTTGCTTGAGATTTTGTTGCCATAGATCATGTGTACATGAGTAAGTCAAATTGACTAATGAAAGCAATGCAATGACATGTACAATGATATATGAATGAATCTATCCTGTGTATTTTGTTTGCAGTCAACAGGAATAGTATGACTTTCAGCATAGTAATTTAATGATTAGTAGCCTAGTAGTTTTAATGCATGTCAATAAATGAAAAAATCATGGACACTATTTCATTGGGTGACCAGAGGGGCTGGGGAATGGACGTTTTTTTTTCAAACAATATGTACAGTATCAATTATGTTCATTTGATCTAGTAGCAATTATGGATTTTAATTTTTTTACAGTACAAATTCACAGCAGAGGAATACCTGGCAGTACAGAATGCATTGCGGCAGAAGCTGGGGCCAGAGTACATCAGTACCAGGATTGCTGGAGGGGGCCAGAAGGTAGGGCTCTGATCTCTGTTATGGATAGTTGTATAGCAATAGTTCCTTGGTTTCCTGCAGCCAGAATACAGTACTGTCATTGTGTTCCACAGGTGTGTTACGTGGAGGGCCATCGTGTGATAAGCCTGGCTAACGAGATGTTTGGCTACAACGGCTGGTCTCACTCCATCTCACAGCAGAACGTTGGTAGGCATGGGGCCGCTTCTGTGACACTGCTTTGGTTGGTTGGTTTGCCTGTGTTCGTATTGTCTTAGCTGCCTGTTATCCTACTTTTTCATGCCATGTACGGGGGCTTACTCGGTTTCCCCTCTGGGATTAATTAAGTGTATCGTATCATAATGAGTGCAGTGTTTTGGTTGTCTTTTTCACAGATTTCGTAGACCTTGTTAATGGAAAGTTCTACGTTGGTGTCAGCGCTTTCATCAAGGTCCAGTTAAAGGTTTGCAATGGATTAAACCCTTTTTCAACCATTCATCGTGTTTCTCTGGTGAAATGCCTTGCTGGGTCTTAAGTGAGTGTTTTGGCTCCCAGGACGGGTCCTTCCATGAGGATGTGGGCTATGGTGTGAGCGAGGGGCTCAAGTCGAAGGCTTTGTCGCTGGAGAAGGCCAGGAAGGAGGCCGTCACGGATGGAATGAAGAGAGCACTCAAGTACGGCAGTAGCATAGCTTGTCTAGCATTGTGTGTAGAATAGCTAAGCGTAGTGTAACGTGGTGTAATGCAGCCTAGTGTTGTGTTGCATCTAGTCGCATAATATCAGTAGTAGTGTGGATTTGATGGCAGGGCTGGTGGAGGTAATCATCTTTCATATGTCTGCTACAATTACCAATTTTTCATTCACAAGTAAATATTATTTACTATGGTATTTACTGAGGATTCCAACATCAGTAAATCACTAGTTTGATAATGTTCTGATATTGGGCTTACTGTGGTTGTTTCAGATGTTTTGGCAACGCCCTGGGTAACTGTATCCACAATAAGGAATACCTGATAGCTATCAACAAGATCCCCAAACAGGTAATGCATGTTCCTACAATGGTCGCTCAATCTGTTGTTTGGAGGCTGAATCTTTCCCCCCTTCTCAACCCTCTACAGCCCACCCCTCCTCTAGACCCCGCCCAAACCAAGCGCACAGACAGTGAGCCTATGATAGAGAAAGCTCGTTTGTCCAGCTTGGCCCACGACAACATGACCGGATCCTCACGAAACCCATTGGAGTTAAGAACCGGCCACCAGAACCGTTCAGAAGGCCGGAGCCGTGCAAGCGAGGTCCAAACCGTACTCTTTCCCTCCCCTAGTATTGGTCCCAAACTACAGCCAGATCAGCTGGACAAGAAGGAAAACATTGACGGGTAAGGTTCTCTATCATACAGGCCAGGTGTCATTCCTTACAGTTCTCATGAGATAATAATACATTTGTTTAGATAAGCCGGTACTCGAACCGGAGACCGCTGATTCAACTATCACCCAAGAAGATAGGGTTTAAAAAAGATTAACAATGTATTATATGTATTTCATAAAAACATGGAAAGGTGTTATTGTACTGTTATTTCAAGAGTATGGATATTTGATTCCATGATGGTTTTTGCTTCTATCTAATCTATCTACTGGCTATGACGTCCTGTTTCCTGCAGTCCTCTTTTAGAGCCTTCGGATGATGGAGTCTCTGAAGGACAGACAGACCCCAAGCAGCTGAGAAAGCTCAAGCAGCAGCAACTCCAGCAAAAGTTCAGAAAAGAGATGGAAGCCAGGAAACAAACACCGAAGCACGAGCAATCCAAATTCAAATCTGAACATATCCAGACCAGCATTGGTCAGAAACCTCCTCAGGAAGGTAATGTCTCCTTGATTATTAATCATTCTGCATGTACGGATAAATTGCCTTGGAATTCTGAGATGCCTAGGAATTCCGAGATTTCTGTTTGGCGACTTTCCAGGTCCTGTAAGCCGTTTTTGAAAAAGCAGCCATATTTGGTCATAGCACCTCTAGGGTTCATAAAGGGACCTGCACCAGGGATGAGTATTTCGCAGGTAGAGTGCCTTGTAGCCACCACCAGAGGGCTCAAGATACTAGACTGTGCAGCCAGATATCGCCAGTGAGTAATTCTCCCTTGTCACCAGATGACCCAGAGCTCTGGAACTTCACCCTGGAGGGAATCGAGGAGCTGAAGGGCTCCGCCGAGGGGGAGGCCTCCAGGGGCCTGAAGCCCACCCCACCCGGAAACCACCAGATGCAGACGCGCAGTATGACCCCTAAGAGGGAACACAAAAGTCCTGGAAGACCACGAGATGGAGATCCACCGCAGGGCGGTCCGACATACTGCCACCAAGCCCCCGGGCAAGACGTCCCCCAGTATAACAGACATCCCAATCATCCCCAGGGTATGCCAGGTTGTGTATTTATGTGTATGTTTGTGTGTATGTTTGTGTGTTTTATGTCATTAATGTGTAATTTGGTATTCTCATTGGCAGGCCAGGGGTTCAGCCCATACAGACATGGGCAATACATGAAAAAACGGAAACTGGACACATGAACGTTCCTTTTCAATGTTTTAAGAAAAGATTTTACTACTATTTTATACTTTTTTAATGTGAATAATGCATTTCTATTTTAATTTCTTTTGTTGGTTGATATGTATTTTTTCATGCTTGGTGTTTCTGTAAACCAGGTAAAATAATAAAACGTTGCTTGTTATCACTTAAATTCCATAGTAGTCCCTCTTCAACCATTTCCATTTTACAGGTGGATATAGATGAACAGTGAGGTGTATATGGAAGTACTGTGTACTGGTCCCCGTTCTGGAGAGAAACTTGAGAGATTCAGAAGCCAACTCACAGCTCCATGCAACGATTGGCCAGGATTCTGTCTAGCACAATCTTACCTGCTGAGAGGATTTTTTTTAGTGACGTCAAGATCAATATTTAGTGTGACACCAACATTGTCCTACACTATCGAACACAGAATTATTGATGTGTAGACGAGGCTGGTTGCCTAATAGTATGCTGAGCTGGTTTTAAATGGCTATGCTGCTTTTGTCGACAAGACCTGATAAAAAATACTTCCTGGAAGAAGATCTAGAACAAGGAGCAAAATGCACAGCAGGGCTTGAGCTCAATGGCATAATGGACCAATAGTAATTGGTCCATTACAAGATTATGATTCCTGTGATAAAACCAAATTGGGCATTTTGACATTGTCAATCTTTGAACCCAAAAAAAAAACCAGTCAGGAGCTTTACATTTTTATTTGTACATTTTGTACAATGTGAAAAACATACACAAATCCAGAGAACACTGAGTCACAGGCAGATAGCAAAGAGGGGGACCGATATAAAGAGCACAACAGGATGCTTGTGAACATGTATTGAGTATTTTCTGTAGTATCGACAGTAGCTGTGTAACACATTAGTAAGGTGCTGTACAGTGGTTAAATTGGGAGTTGGTTGTCTGTAGAATGAAACCCATTGGATCTAGCATGCAAGGTTCATACTGACCAATAATTTAATATGCTGTGCTCGCGACTGGTCAATCGCTAAAAGAATATCAGTTCAGCGCTTTGTGTGTTCGTACAAATGAGGAAATCAATACATGATCGCTGTATTCAATTATCAAAAAAGATGGAGGTCAATAACACCCCTCAATAACATGCAAATGTTTTCCGTTATCCTCAGTCCCTATAAAACTTTAACCATTGCATATTCTGCATTGCAGCAACTTGTATTTTCTCTAGAGAAGTTAAAATAATAGTCCAATCTATAGGGAAGGGAAAGGTTCACAATAAAGACTAAATGGCACTCATGTAGCAGGAGAGAACAGAGAAGCTCAACCGTGTTAGCATAGGGCTTCACTGCTCACCACGGCTATAAAGATAATGTAATGGCTATGAAGGATGTCACTGATACATAGCCAAAAACACACAAAGAAAGAAAAGACATCAGGGAGGATTTCCCAAAAGTTCCCAAATACATGTGCTCGTTGTTATGGACCACGGTCCTCAGTTGCTCCAAACCTCTAAAACCTTTAACAATAGGGCATCATTTTAATCAACCATATGAACATGAATTGTTGTAGTATGCGTTATAACCTTCAGTATTTTTTCTGCAGTACCATGAAAGCTACATTATTACTCTATAGCTTGCTCAGGCCTGGGTGGATGTGGGACTTTTATTGTGAAGGACAAAAGGCACTAATGTTCTGCAGGTTACTCGGGGATGAGTGTGTATGCATGGCGGGGC
Source organism: Melanogrammus aeglefinus (assembly GCA_900291075.1). Taxonomy (NCBI): domain Eukaryota; kingdom Metazoa; phylum Chordata; class Actinopteri; order Gadiformes; family Gadidae; genus Melanogrammus; species Melanogrammus aeglefinus. The sequence goes on along the minus strand of OLKM01001036.1, from coordinate 55,366 downwards.
CAGGTCGTAGTCAGTACATAACGGCTATATGATGACAGCGTTACATGGAACCACTTACCTCACGTTAATTATATATATTTATATATTTATGTACACGATATAGTAGAAAAGGGCCGGTCAAAGATAAGAGCTTAATAAAAGACAGGGTACCTCCCATGTTATGTAGGATACCAATAATGACAACCCTGCAATTGCACTTTTATATTCCTTTAACTACATGTTGTTTAACAACCTTTAATAATAATTACAGTGAAACAACATCAAAATCTGATGGCTGAATACAGGTCCATAAAGAACACCTTGTTCGTCTCATTAAATATACATGTAAAAAAAACGGACACCAGCGTGACAGAGAGTGAGATTAAGAGTGACAACCCTAGAGTATTGTCATTTGGGTGGAGATGGCCAGAGTTTAACATCCATGTTCTGATACGAGGGATCAAGAGTATCCCGGTGAAACCGTCTCCTTGGAGATCTGCTCGCCAACGCACCTGCAGCCACTTGAGTCATCACTACCCCGCTAACGTCACTCAAAGCCAGACTCCGGGGGAGGAACCCAAAGGACGCTCCACCATGAGCATGAATGGTGTGACTCTAATGCATATGGATGGACGTACAGAGTGACAAACCTAAGCACAGAAGACACCCGACTTTCTCACAAAGACAAACATCCTAAACAAGGGAGTTCAAACCCAGTGAAGAAACATCTATGTACAAGGTCTTTCCTTAGGCTAAGGCCTGGTGCTCTCAAGTGACACCCTCTTCTGGTGGCACTTATCAAAGTCATTGCTCTCCCTCATCGCCTTTTCTTCATCCACCACCTGACATTTTCTCCTTTTAAAAACATACTAGAGGCGTTCCTTCGCTGACCATTACTCAATCGAGTCATCCCGACCACTTACTTCTACATTCATCCTCTCCAGCTGGTTATCCTACAGAGCCCAAACCCGCCTTTCAGAAGCTCCCTCAAACCAGTACATTTCCAGTCAAGTCTGGGGCATTACATGTTACAGGTGTCCCACTCTCTGGAGCTCCCCTAGTTAAGCTTAGGGCTTTGATATAAACCGGACTCCCTATACCCCCCCCACCCCCACCCACTGCTGCCTGTTGTTTGGACATGAATAGATCGGCTTGAATCAGGACCACTCAATTTACATCTTTGGCTGCTGTTGGTTACGCCCGAGTCCAGTCCAAGTCTGAATCAATTAAAATACCTCTCTTTCCTCAGCCAATGAAATGTGCGTTTGTGTGCGTGTGTTTGTGTGCGTGTGTGAGACTGCTGTATTGTAAGTGAATATTGCACTCCCCTCCAACTGCCAGAAAGAAATCCCTCTGGCTGGCAGGCCACCACCAATACTAAAGAAAGAATAAAATTTAAATAAAACAATCTCAACCAGCTAACCAACACCCACACGGTGGTTCTTATCTTACGGCTGCTGGACTGGCTGTCCCTGCCCCAGATCTCAGTCAGATTGGGGCTCAGGCAGGGCTATGTAGGCCTCAGATTCGAGGCCCCGGCGGGGTTGACGGGTTTCTGTGGTGCGGCTGCGGGTCCCATGGTGTAGCCTTGCTGCAGGGGCGGCGGCGCGGTGGCGGGGGGCTGGTACTGAGCCAGCGCTGGGCTGGGGTTCAGCATGCTGCCCTGGCAGGGGGCCGTCTGGCCCGCCCACTGAGCGCCACTGTACGGGGCCGAGGGGTAGCCGAAGCCCTGGGACGCGGGGCCCAGGGAGCCCTTGCGTGGCCCTGAGGGAATGGCCGGATTAATGTGCGTGGAGGAGGGGGCAGGGAGCGTGGGGCAGAGGTGACCCGGAGCTGAGAACTTGCGGCCCATGTTGGCCGGCGGCAGCATTATCTGCGATGAGAGCAATGACAGAGATTAAATTTGAGGGATTATTACGTCACAGCGGTGGATTATATGAGCAGTGGAACGTGAGCGGTTCTGGAGGTGGGAGGCGGGACTGGGGGCTTACGTCGAGGCCCGTGGTTCCGGGCTTTGGGCCCCTCTTGCACTGAGAGAGGATGATGGCGTCTCTGGCCCAGTTGTCCACCAGCTGGTGAAGGTCGTCTGTGAAGGTGCCCTTGGACTTCTGGGCCGTTGGGGCGAGGCCAGGTCCAGCAGACGGGTGGTGGGAGTGACACGACTTTGGGTGGTGGTTTGATCCGCTGTCAGAACTGGTCCCACTCGCTCCTGAGGACAGACACAAGACAGGTGAAAGGGCTGGACCGACACAATGAACTCCTCTTATGACCCACAGGTACATGGTGGAGTGTCAGTGGTAAGTGGGTACCTGTGGAATGGGGGCTTAGGCTCGGCATGGACGGGGAGTACTTGAGCTGGTGCGGCGGCCCTTTCCCAGGCCTCTCAGAACCCCCTGAGGCAGGAGGGTACGGTGGCTTCTGGGGATTGTGGGCGGATTCCGGTGCTCCTGGAGACAAATGGGAACGGGATCATGATATAGAATGGAGTTGCATGAGAAACCATGGGGCAGGCTTTAACAAGGTGGGACAGGAACAAACGCTCTTCGATGGCTGGCACGCCTTTCTAAAACATCAAACCAGCGGGATTCTGTTGTCTAGGGAAAAACGAGGCCAATGAGGATTTTAAACCATTGCTCCAGTTGAACTGAATAAAGTGTAAGCTGAATGGGAGAAAGCTGAATGTGTACCATTATTTAAAGAGCCATTGAACACACCGTTTCAGGCAGCTTGAATTCAAAACAGGTTTAAAAAGAAGAGTTCTTGGCTGAGAGCTCTGGGGAGGACGTTTTATCCACATGATTATGACCCACAGCGTATTTGTGAGACTTTTTTAGTACATTGTTTTAAATGAATGCTATGAGAGCTATGTATATATATATATATGAAATGCGCCACAAACAATAGCGATACACTATAGTGTCCGGGAATCCTATCCCTCATTCGGACGCAGACATTAAATAGGTTGCTGCTGCGAAGGAGCTTCACCAGCCACACACACTGTAGGGCTATACTAAAGGTGTGCGGGCAGCTGGACACCTAGAGCTTGATGACCACAGGTCCAGTTCTACACTGGCTATGAAGGGCTTGATCACTGCTGGCCCAGTTCTACACTGGCTACAAAAAGAGGCCAGTCCTCATAGATTAAACACTGGTGACGCCACCAGCAAAGATGAGTCACAGGACTTGGCAGCCCTACCTGCGTGCACGGGGCTGGGCTGCCCGCTGTTACGACCAGACTTGTGACCTTTGCTCTTGGGCCTGCGTCGGCCTCCAGCGATGGCCACGGCGGGGGACAGGGAGGCAGAGGGGAGGGGCTTCCCCAAGCGGGTGAACAGGGCGTCGATCTCCTCCTTCTGGCGAGAATTTAACACCTGGATCTCAAGCATGTGTCTGACACAGGAGAAGGGAGTGGGGTTAGGATCTCTTTTTGGAGTATGTTTGAATGCAGTATAATGTAACAGTACACATGTATCCTGTGATTGTGAGGAGTGACTCACTTCTCTCTGAGCCGGTTGACCTCCTTCTTGAAGCCCTCGTCCTCTGGGTCTTCGTGGTCCTCGTCGTCACTGCTGACGTAGTGCGGACACGAGTTCCCGGGGTAGGGGGTCTCTGACGAGGGGCCGTTCTGCACGCCGGGCCCACATGAGGGCTGGGGGCCGCCCGTGGAGGCTGGGGTCACTGGGGTCACAACAAAAATACATCACAGACATTGTGTTAACTAGGGCAAAGACCTTCGGGTCAATTGGTTGCTTTTGTACGACCAGATGTTTTTAAATGCGTGCAATTTTGCACAAACACATTCAATTACACATGCACGGCACGTGTGTTACATATGGCCGTACATTTGACATTTAAATTAGAATCGTTCCCTTTACACTACATGTAAATCAACACTTAACACTTTTGTACGACCAGATTCTCATTGGTCAATTTACATTACATCAAAGCTCTGCCGTCATCACCGTATCGGAGCGAGACGGGCTCTGAAACCCAGACTTCTTCCACATAGCACTTAAGTGATATCCAGGCTACCAAGTAAGACTGCACGGTGACAGATTTTGTAAATAGAGTAGTGGCGTGCATGCCCCCCCAAACAATCAGCTTGGATTCTACCGGCTCTTCCAGTGATGCGCCTCGGTTCATTCACCTTCTCTCCCCTGGTGTTAAACACCCACCCACCTGTGACCGAGAAGCGCCCCACTTTAGAGCTGGCAGCGAGGGGCGGCACGAGGGTGCTGGACACCTGGAAGCGCCCCACGGTAGTGGTGGTGGTGGTGGTGGAGGAGAGGCGGGACGAGTCTGCAGCCCGACAGGAGCCCCGGTCCGTGCAGTCCCCTCTCTGGACGCCCCGGGACAGGGGAGAGGAGCCGTGCACCGTGTTCTCTGGACTGGACAGGGAGGAAGAGGACGAGGACGAGCAGGAGGTAGAGGATGGAGTCACCGAGGAAGAGGAGACCGTGATGGAAGCTTCTGGAACGTCGCAGAGCTGGAGGACAACACGAGATGAGCGATTACTGGAACGCAGTTTAAAAAGGAACGAAATATACTAAAATAGTACGTTATTACATAGCCAGTACTACTAGAATATTGTCACAGGGCTACAGACTTTAAGTCTGCCCAACCATTTCTACTGGAACACAAGTGTAGCGTTGCGATGACAAGAGTTTCCATACCTGGCCAGGTCCCACTGTGAACTCGCACTGGGGGCCCGGAGCCGGGTTTCCTTCTGGAAACATCTCAGGGCTCAGAGCCCTCCTCAACTGGGCCTCCAGATTAACATGGGGCTGCTGGGACTGGGACACACCAAGGCACAGTCAGTTCAGCAGCCACACTACCTTATGATACTGCAGGGATATTTTTATATATATATTTTTTTTATTTAAGACGCAATAGGGGCCCAACCTGTGCCGGCCCGGGGAACGGAGGTACAAACTCAGAGGGAGGAGTAACAGTTTGATCGAATCCCGTAGGAAGGGTCTAATAAAAGAACGAACAAAAAGCACATATTAGGGTGAATGCAAAGCATGAACAGAAGATTTCTCTGAATAAACCACTGAGCTCACCTGTGCTCTGGGCTTGGTGGGAGGAGTGTGGGCATGCTGGCCCTGTCCTGGGGTGGAGGTGGGGCCCAGGGCAGCCTGGGATCCAGAGCTCAGGGGCAGGTTGGAGGGGGGCACCAGGGCAGCCCCGGGCGGAGGTGACGTGGTGCCGGTGGGAGGAGAGGAAGTGCCCGTACTGAATGCAGCGTCCACTGAGGAGCTGGCGGCAGAGCTCGGATCTTTGAAGAGAGAGCGCAGTTTCTTATCCAGGGCTTGAATGTCATCCACCCCAGGGGCCTTGGCATCGGCCCCTTCCAGCTCTGCAGGTTGGGGCTGGCCCTGGCCGGGCAACGTGCCAGACTGGAGGGTCTGAGAGGGGGGGATGGATGCAGGAGCAGGCTGCTGCTGCTCTGACACAGCCACCGCCTCTACAGTGCTCAGGGTACTGCCAGCAGCAGAGGGTGCAGAGGCAGCTGTGCTGCCCAGCTGGGAGACGGGCCCTTGGGGGAGGGAGGCTGGCTGGGGCTGGGTCGACTGGTAGCCAGATGGGGGAGACGTCGTGGAGGAAGGGGGAGGGATGGTGACAGCGGGCTGGGAGGGGGGCGGTGGTTGGGAGGGCTGGGCAGACGCAGATGGAGGGGCATGAATGGCGGATGCAGCAGGGGAATGGGTTTGAACCGGGACCGAGTTGGGAGAAGCCCTTCCAGTTGAGGCGGGAGGAGAAGCAGTGGTCTCAGCAGGCAGGGAGCTGCTGGGGGCCGGAGCCTCCAGGGGCGCGGGGGTGGTGGTGGAGGGGGGCTCTGTGTGGTGGCTGGAGGACCCTGGGCTGGGGTCTGGCTCTGCCACAGGATGATGGTGGTGGCGGTGTGCCCCCCCGTGGGCCAGCCTCAGCTCACTGAAGGCCTGCTGGAGCATGCCAGACGGCGCAGACAGAGACAGGCCGATACTCCCAGGGGCAGCTGGTAGGAGAGCAACAGCAAAAATCGTGTATTAGTGATTTTATTTTAGAGCAATGTCGAGCTGTAAAAAGACCTCACTAAAGAGACAGTGAAGTGGCAACTAACGCAACTCAAGTGTGTCAACGTTAACCTTAAGAAATAGTCCACTGGTCAGGGTTACCTTGATCCCGCTTCTCTCCGAAGGAGGAGGCAAGGCCAGACTGGGGTCCAAAGAACTGCTCTCTGAGACGGGACTCTGGCACGGGGCTGACGATGAACCTGCGACCCGCGGAGTGGACCACCTGGGACGCCGTGCTGGGGGATATTCCTGAGAGAGGACAGGGTGGAAAACAAGGTGTTAAAGCTGAGCACGAGGGGAGGCACGTGGGCTAAACCAGGGTGTTTTGGAGAAGAGACAGCTGGGTGTCTAGATCAGTATTTCTTCTTATAGGTTAACTTTTAATTATTACTTTATTCTTTTAATTATTATTAATAATACAAGTAATTTGTCTCTATATAGTTTTTATACATTAGGTTTTATGTAACACACAAACAAAATGTCTGTCCTTCATTTCTTCTCTCCCAATGCCGAAGGTGAATGTGTCCGAAGTTCGGTACGTTACAAATTGTGACCTTTTTATCGTAACCCAAGAGGGGAGGTGTGTGTGCGTGTGTGTCTACCTGAGGCCAACGGCGTGGACTGAGGCTGCTGCTGTAGATCATTCATCTGTGGGAAGGAGGAAGTGTGGCTGAAGACCAGCATGGAGGAACATCTACAGGGCTGCTATGACAATGTTAACGTCCCAACAGAAACGCGATGTTGAGGAACGTACCTGGTTGAAGCAGTCCTTTATGCCCTCTCCCTTCTCGTCTGCCATCTCTATGACCTCCCGGATCTGCTCGATGAAGGATTCCAGCTCGCTCTCAAGGATGAATTCACTCTGGACCTAATGACAGCTCTTTATTAGGGACGCCTTGATACAGCGGCCAGTTTCACCAAAAATATAAATTGCAATAATGATATTGATATGGCCGATATTGGTTTAATTGAAAATGGACATTTTGTAACAACTTGCTCACCTTTTAAAACTTATATTTTGACAATCCTCATCTTTGTATCTGACTAGTAGTTGCCTAAGAATATTGATAGAAACCTATGTGTGCATCCATCGTTTTTTATGTTTCAGTAAGAGAGCACAAACCACAGAACACAACACCAAAATGAAGCCAATGTAACAGCTTTGTAGCACAGAAGATCCAAGACGCGTACAACGAGTACCACCAAAGAACACACTGCACTGCTCTAGAGCTGTGAAGGAGACACACCATGATCGAGGCAATCTCCTCCGGGTTGTCCCCATCCAGGTCGAATTTGAAAGTCACCATCTTCCTATTGTGAGTTTCCAGCTGGCACTCTGCCACTCGGTCTCCCATGTTGGAGATCTACAAACAGAAACCATCAAGCACGGGTTAGCAGAACGACGGGGGGGCGACTGGCGTCGAGAAAGGGAAACCGTCTGGCTCCGCAGAGCAGTGCGTGGGAGAGAAGAGGCCACGTACGTTGAGCACGTTGAGCTTGGCCTTGCCGAACTTCTCGTGGCGCGAGCGGCTCCGCACCGACCGCCGCTGGTGGCGCTTGAGGGAGCGGCCCTCGTGGCGGCCTCCGGACGTGGGGCCGCCTTCGTTCCCGTCGCTAAGGCCGGATGCTGCGTCCGACAGGCAGCTGAAACACAAGCCCGGGGTACACGGTGAGCCATCCGCCGAGCCACGTCAGGTTCCTCTGTGATCAACCCCTTTCATTCTGATGGTAGGCTCATGCTAACCTTTCCACTGGGGGTGGCACCAACGCAGGCCCCGTTGTCTGATCCACTGGTGCAGTTTGGTAAATAACACTGGTAGGGGCCTGAAAAACAGAGAACACGCCAACTTACAACCAGGGTAGACCATGGAGCGAGCCACATAACACACAGGGAAGTTGTTGGGGTGTTCAGACATTCAGAGGTGGTTAACAAATGGAAGATACTGAAATGGTAACACTCAGTTATTACAAAGCTATGCGAGGATGTCGTGGCTGTTGATGACAGACACACACACACACACACACACAGACACAGACCTGCAGCTGAGAAAGGCATGTGGCCTGATAGAGGAAGTACAGATGCTCAGCGTTGATTGGAGGAGACAGGAGCGGACTTGGCTCATTGGCCCAACACTTAACAGTTATGGCAGAAGGAGCAGCATGCGGAGTAGAGGGGAACGATGAGAGAGGAAAGCCATGCATGGTAGAAATGAGTGCACATTACAGATCATGTGTTCAGGTCACTGTGTTCTCAATGGAGATATATGCGTGCAAGTGAGAAAGGCTTCAGGGTGGGGGCTACCTGTTGGCCTGCCTGTGGCGGAGTGGAGCTGTGTGGGGCAGGACTGGCCTCAGGCTGGGCTGGCTGGACGGGTTGGGAGGGTGCAAGCGACACAGACTGCTGGCCGGACATCTGCAAAGACAAGAGGGAGCGGCAGAGAAAAGGGAAGAAAAACTCCATGAATATTCAAGCTACTGTAACAAAGGGGACATGTTTTGAATTCCAACTACCCCCATCGTATGTTCAGGCATAGTCTTTACATATTTTCCATGGTGTCTCACAAAAGCCCTGAAAATGTACCACGTGAGACAGAAGTTGAATAATTCACCTTCAAGGAGGCACTGTGCAAGATCAGTAGCCTCAAAGACTAATGCTGTGTTCCAATATCCAGGCTATCCGTACTTTCAGATCGGGCGAAAATAAGTGTACTAAAAGGACCTGGATGGTGTACTCAAAACGGTCAAATCGCGAAGTGTGGATCGATGAACACTTTTCGTACTCAACGGCAGCCATCTTAGCTACGTAGCGGAAGGGGGCGGAGCCAGGCTGAGCCAAAGTCAGTTTCCACATAGCCTGCATTAATAAACATTTTGTAGTTTTTATAGCTTTTATAGCTTTTTATAGCTGCTAGGCGCAAAGAGTTGACTGTTCAAAGCGGGATGTTTATTGCGAGGGAGGAGCCGTGGCAGCAGTCGTGATCGTAATTTCCGGTTAGTGCACCACGGAGTATAGTAGTAACACTGACATCTGAAAATTAGCGCACTTAGTGAGTGTACTACATTTAAGTGTACTCATGGAAGTATGGATATTGGAACACAGCATAAGACCCTGGAAACGTTGGGATGCATACATCTATATGTAAAAAATGAAATTACCCAACGCATATCAATACATTTTTGTTTTTTAGTCTGCTCTGTGTCATTTTAAGTAGTGTTATTAGTCAACCAGCATACTGAGGCTTCAATGATGAGTGACACCTGGGAGGGAAGGATATTGTTCAATCTACTGCCGTTTAACCTCGGTGTACTCTCCTTTTAAAAGCAAAGCAAAACACTGAAGAACCGTACAATGTGCTTTTTTAATTGCATGATCAGAATTGCAAGTAAATGCCTTCTTTTGGGAGCATAACTCCATGTTGGCTTTAAGAAGTGGGTCTGCTGAAGCATCCAGGAGAGGATAAGAGATCGGGGTCAGTTCATCTACCTGAGGGGGGAGCGCTGTTGTGTAGTAACCTCCTTGCTATAAGAGACGAAACACAACACACCATAAGAAAGACAAGCTGAGGGGGAAGAGGAAGAGAGAAAACCTGAATGAAAGAGGAGTGGAGAACCCAGTGTCTTATGAGCAGCGTCTTTAGTCGTCTAAACGTCTAAGAGAGGAGGTCCTAACCAGTCTGTAAGGAGAGACACTAGGAGGTCCTACCTGTGGTGGGGCGGCCATCACGGTTGACAGGGCACCAGGTAATCCAGGGAGGACCGCCACTATCTGACCTCCTTGGACCTGGGTCTGGACCTGCTGTGATCCAGAGTACAGACGTGAGTCTCCATTTGTATTGATAATGATCGTAATTATGCTACTCAAGATGAATCAACAGAGCTTTTTAAATTGAGTCGTAGCACTTGTCAAGTACCCACATCTAAAACGAAACTAAAAAGTAATTACCAAGACCTGTTGATTCATTTGGTCCTTTTGTGGATACAGCAGCGGGGTTTGCTGCTGGTTTGGGAGGGTGTTGTATGACATCATAGGCTGGGTGTCCTGTTGGACGGAGTTCGCCCGAGGCCGGTCTCCCATCTGATTGACTGAAGTGGTAAAGACATAGGAAAAAGTTGCTTTATAATGGCTCCCATAATACCACCATCGTGTCGTTTCCAGAAGAAGGAGGGAACACAAACCTCCGACGCTGGGCATTGGACGATGTTGATTCTGATCCGCCTCTGGCTCTTCAGACGCAGACTGGCCCGGCGGGGCCACTTGGCCCTGTCCTGTAGACTGGGGGACATACGGGGCCACCTGGCCCTGTCCTGTAGACTGGGGGACATACGGGGCCACCTGGCCCTGTCCTGTAGACTGGGGGACATAGGGGGCCACCTGTACCGGGCCAGGCAGTTGGGCTGGTTGAGGACTGCCGTAGTTGGTGTTCTGCTGGAGGGGCTGCTGACCGGGCTGTGGGGGCTGGATGTACGAGGCTGGCTGTGGGATGGCCTGGGTGGTGTCCGCGGGTTGGCTGAGCTGCTGCTGCTGCTGCTGCTGTATCGAACCCTGCACCTGCTGCTCCTCTGAGAGCCTCCTCTTTTCCTGCTCCTGTCGCACCTTTAATGATAGTCAATTGCAAATGGGTCATTTCCTCTCCTTGAGACGGCAACAGGAAGAAAGAAAACCGCATGATGAATGACTACAGACCTGCAGCCTCTGCTCTCTTTTGCGACTGATCAGAGCAACTCTGTCCTTGATGGCCTTGGCCATGGTCTTATGGTCTCCTTCACACACGTAGCCCGACTCCACCTGGAGCGCAACACACAGGGTACAACTTTGATCAACATTGGGGGAGAGTGGAAGTGATTGAGCTTCAGATCATGTAATTATGTTAAGAAAAACAACAGAAAACCCATCCATCTTGAATGTACACGGTTGTATCTGGGAGGTGTGATTTTAAGCGAGGTCAATTCACCATTTCCTGGGCCACGTCCTCGGGCACGTCCTTGCTGAGGTCGAAGGAGAACTCGATGGCCTCGTTGTCCTTGTACTTCCCCTTGAGCTTCTTCACGTCCTCAATCCTCAGCCAGAGCTTGATGGCCTCCATCTCCCCGTCGTCCTCCTCCGCCAGCTCCACCCTCACCCCCGTCTCCTCTTGGAAGAAGGCGTGGTTCAGAAGGTCCTTTATCGAATACCTGGGGGGAGCAAATTGAGTGTGAGCAACAGCACTAGGTGGACTTTAAAGGGTAATTCCGGTGCAGAAAAGATTTGGGATTTGTTTTGTATGATAACGAGTTGAAACGTTCGTTTTGGAGCACAAAAAACGCATTTAGACGCTTTCTTCAGTTGGCTGATTTTAGCTGATTCTATCAAAACGCTATAAACGACGGGGGCGAACACAGAACACACAAGCTCTGTGTTCGCCAATCTACTTATCGAGTCTTAAAAACAAAATGGCGTCGACGGGTGATCTACTGATGGTATTGTGTGTATAAAATGTCCTTTTTAATAAACAATCTGTACACTTACAAAATTCTCAATGCCTCAATTTATATGTCAAGATCCTTATTATACTACCAAAGAAGTGTCGGGCTACTTCTAGCCTTTTAAGTGGTTTAAAATAGCGATTTAGTTTTTACCATAACAACTGCCCCCTTTGTTTCAAGTTTATAGTGTTTTGATAGAATCGGCTAAAAACAGCCAACTGAAGAAAGCCAAAAACGAACCAACGTTTCAACTCATTCATACAATACATATCCCGAATCCATTTTACACTAGAATTACCCTTTAACCAGGTCAGAGCATTATGAGCGGGGGGGGGGGGCATCATTGAATACAACCTCTCGTCCTTGTTCTGCCGAATGCATCCCTCGATGATCTCCTTGACCTCCGGGATGGCCACCTTGTCGAAGCTGGCTGGCTTCACCCCCTACAGGAAACACAGAACACCAAATGAGACTTGATCTCCGGACGCCTCGTCGTCCATTTTGATACTTTGCTCAGCAGAATAAGCATGCTACCGTCTGTATCAAATAACCAAATCAGGCGTTTTATTTTTGCCCTGATGCTGAGTAATACTAACGCTTATGCTAGCAGTATCGCTTTTCATTGAAGAGGAAGCTTATTGCTGCAATAAGATCATTACATAATATGTAGTTAATATAATCAAAACGATTTACTGTAAAAAAAAAGTGTTGAGTTCGCAGTAATATGAGATTACCAGGAAATGTCTTACTGGCTCTTAATAAATGTTTTTTTTCAAAGACAAGGCTTAGTTAAAACAAATACAGGTTCAAAAATAGCTCAAGTGTTTATGCAGGATTAATCCAATGCATCTAGCTACGTTACAGGAAGAAAGGTGTGGAAAAAGGCCTTCAAAGGCCAATGTATTACACAGTTTAAAGTACAAAGTATGAAAGTGACAAGCAGTGACAAGGGGGTAGTAAAACGTTGAAAAGCAACAGTGAACTGAAATTAGTAGAGATAAGTAGAGGAAGGCAGGGGACAGTGATTCTCAAACTACACCTATTTATCAAATTTTATTCTGGTGTGGGAGATGATGGATGGGGGGGGGGTAAATCTAGCCTCTAGTTAAAGTGTTGGACACAGGAAGCAAGGGGCAGCGGGGCAGAGGGCTGGAGGGAGGACTTACGCTGGTGACTCGGCGGTAGATCTGTGCAGCGTTCTGGCACTCTGAGTACGGGTACTCGGAGGTGGCCATCTCCAGCATGCACATTCCAAAGGCATACACATCCACTGACTCGTCGTACTTCTCCTCATACATCTCAGGCGCCATGAACTCAGGGGTACCTTAAATCAAAACAACTATTCAGAACTCTTCCCCTGACTGACTGACAGCCTCCCATGGGCCACTGCCCCTCTGCTCCCCAAACCCCCCTGGGGGGTTGGGGCGGAGGAGGAAGAGTGGCCGGCCGTGTCGCCCTCCGCCGGAGAGTAGGGGACCTGCGAACGGAGAGGTGTGAGAGAGAAGACAGGAAAGGGGAAGGAGAGTGTAAAAATAAAATAAAAAGGGAGGGAAACAAAAAGGAAGGGGAAACTGAGCTCAGTTAGACTGTGGAGAAAGACGCACGTGTTTGTCTGTATAAGACCCTGACAGTCTAAAGCATAAGGCAAGGGTTTCATGTGAGGACACTGGTGTACAGAACACATTCAATAGCCAAATGTTGAAAGAAAACCCCACATTTGTTTGCCAATGATTTAAGGGGACAAACAAGACTAGCTATGGAAGTAACTTCTGTCAAGACCTCACCTCATAAGGTTTTAAAGTGTACATTTCACCTACCTTTTAATGACGACTTACCGTCTTGTCCTTCACCTGGAGAAGAATTGCACAAAGGTCAGGTCTGAGCGAAGCACATCCCATAGCTAGACCCTGTACTCATCAGTAAGCCTCTGTACACCAGCCCTTAATAAACAAATGCTTTGAAATGTAGGTCTTACACAGAAAAACCCAGTTGGTTCCTTTTTAAAGATTTTTTCTTTAAGTGAGTTGTGTCACAGCACACGGTAAAGACTTACCAGGCCCATTCAAGTGCATACTTACTCAAAGACAGCAGTACCCTATTCATTCCATACAGCAGAATGAGGCACAGCTGAAGCTAGAGCCTATAGTTTAAAAACATACCCAGGAATGTGAAAAAATAAAAAAAAGGAGGCTGATAAAAGAGGACTGCTGGGGGATTCACTAGAGGAGGGACAAGATACACTCTTAATGCTGAATATTTTTTTTTTTTTAAAGTCTAACCAAAACCTGTTGAGGCAAACCCATGGAAAGAGAGATGTTAAAGATCATTGGCATTATTGTCAAACAGACCACATATTTCCAAACCACAGAACAAAGACCAGTCTAAGACGGAAGCCAAGGGAATACCTTTAGCCCTGGCCAGGACAGCCTGCAAGTACAAGGCATGACATTTTTATTAAAATCAGGTTTCTAGTCAACAGCAAGGAAAGAACACTGAGGCGCTACTTACTTTCAGTAGGTGCCTGGAAAAAAAATCCCTTTTTGAAGACACAGAGAACAGTAAGGTTCTGTCACAGTAACGTACTTGACTTGCTGTGAGAGTGGGGAGAGAGCAGGGCTTGTGTTATCTAGCCCAAGACATCCACAATACCTGGCCTCCGTTTGAGCTGTGGTTTGAGAGTTAAGCTGAAACACTGTGGTCTGTTTTTTTTTTTTTTTTCAAATCAACCACATTGTCAAAGAAACAAAAACAACCTCTCGCAATTCAAATGCAGTTGAATACACACATTTGAAAAACCCAACACAACAATATCGCAGCCCTGGTCGGATCAGGGGTGCAGGAGGTAGCGGTGACTTTGAGGTCGTACCTATGACACTCTTGGCAAATGAGGCCCTCTTAAGCGTGGCAAGGCCCAGGTCTCCGATCTTCACAGATCCCGTGGGGCCCGTGATGAAGATGTTGTCACACTTAAGGTCCCTGTGGATGATGGGAGGGGTCCGAGTGTGTAGGAAGTGGAGACCCTTCAGGATCTGCCTGCACCAGCTCCGCAGCACCTTGATCTTCATCACCTTGAACCTCTTCAGATATCTGGGGTAGATAAAAAGACCATGGAGTTTTAAAACAACAAAAAAACCCATTCACGGTCATAACAATACAATTTTAAGGGTTCATCTCTCAAAAGAGATAGACTAACAGCAACAATAGCATGAGATTTACTGGGCCTTTTGGATTGCAAGTATCACGGTTTGTGTATTGCTACATAACACTCACGTTTTGAGTGTGCCAGAAGTCATGAGTTCCGTCACCAGTGCAATGCACTTCCTGCCTTTGGAGGGCCCCTCCCAGGAGTCATAGAAGCGGACAATGTTGGGATGCTGCAGGCCCTTCAACATTCCAGCCTCTTCCTTGAAGCGCTGCCGCTCTGACTTGGACAGCTTGCGATCCTGCACAGGACACAAAGGGAACACACCGTTACCATTGCTTACTGACCCAGCCGCATTGTAAAAATGCTAAACTATTGAGCTGAAAAATTCACTTAAACTATATGCTGCTATAACACGTTCAATATAGTTTTGTTTTGTTTTTTTACACATGGAATCATACCGTGTTTTTATTACATTTTGCTTTATTCTCTTTACCTATGCATGTTCAATGCTTGTCTAAGCACAATAATAGGAGCAGTCAAAGTAAGCATGACACTTTGCTGTACACATGTGACTTTATAGCTGACCAATAAAACTTCTTGGATTCAATCTTGCCCGTCGACGGCAAACGTGTCACTTTGACACGTTGATGTAGCAAGTTCACCAGCGTCACCCAGCAGATATGCTTAGAACCAGACACTGAACCGCCACTCCAGCACCGCCGCCTCATGCCCACATGGGAGGCTAATACTCAACGTTGATAAAGTGAACTATTAATGAACGGTTATTTTAGCAGCTCAACAGTTGCTAAAATATACATAAAAAACTTAAGGCATGTAAATCTTGTAAGCCTTTAAAAAAAGATATATATATATATAAAAAAAAACGGTCATAGTTGTGTTGTGCCAATTGTCTGTGAGGCCCGCGTGAGCCGATGCACCAACCATTTAAAATCAAAACAATGATGCTTACTAACCCTCATTACGACCAACTAATGCTATCAGCTATCCAATAAGCATACGATAAGCATAAGCATATAGCAGAATTATCGGTTAGTGTAAAGTGCTCGCCAGTGAAAACATATCTTAACGGCTCTGTCGGTCTTGCAGTTTCTCCAAGTGGGACAATGCACTAGCAATTACCACATAATCTCAGTTGAGGAAAAAACCTGAGGCTGATACTTAGGTAAAGCCTGGATTTATGGTGTTTAGAGTAATGTTAGCATGTCCAACAGCTTTGATAACCCTATGGTGTTTGCACACGTTTTATGAATGATCCCAGCACTTCATACACATCACAGCCAACCAGAATAATATTGCCTGGAAACATGGACAATATACTACTGATTTAATAATCCATTTTTCAAATGGTTGTGGGGTAACAACTATTATTTATTTTGGCGGCATGAGCAATCCGATGGATTGAGCACCAATTTATAAATACCGCCACAGCCTAATGTACACATGCATTGGAAGGTAACTATTTACACAGCTGATGGAAAGAAATGTCTAGGAACCAAGCAGCATTTAACAACAAGGTTTTGACATAAAAAATAAAAAGGTGTTGAGATCTACCATCCTTGCATTACCATTGTTTAGAGCACAAGGTAGAGGCAAGGGCCGTTTATCAAAGCAAGGGTCAGTGTTGTTTCTGGCAAGTTTCCTACTCAATGAAAAGGTCACAAGATGACATATGAACTGGACTGACCTATACACAGAGTAAATGAAGTTTAGATTTTTTAATACTTTTGTATAATGTTAGCAATTTATAAAAAAATAACATAACGTCGTAGTTAAGGTGGCAGGCGTGTTTTGCTAAGGTGGCCGCGTAAACTGTAAAGTGCTGTGGGAAACCCTGGATATAGATATGCAAGATGCAGCCCCCCCCCACTCAGCATTTTTCCATTGCCAACCATCCCCAACCTAACCCGTTCAGATGTCAGACTCAGATGTCATGCCAATGCCAGAGCTCATGCCAAGTCATGACAGACTTGGATTGAGTAAATACCAAGTATCAACACATTGTGAGACGATGAATAATGCCCTAATCTACAAAGAGCTGTGACACTATTACAATGGCGAACAAACTTTGTCACAGGGTTCAAAATGTGTCATGGGGCGGTGTTGAAATGCTGATAGCGATGTGTGTCAATGGGGAATTTAAATGACAGAATTGGGTCAAGAGCAGATGCACAAATAATGACCAATAGCAAGAGCACCGGTCAGATACAATGTCTGCCTATTGGCACAAGCACAGATCTCTTGTTGGAACTCTCTCCAAATCCCGGCTTGATGTACACTTATTTCGCACTGTGCTTTACTAACAAAGCCAAAAAACAGCCGTCTGCCAAGCCCAAAGAAACCCTACTCTGACTGAGGCATAGCAAGACACAAGCCTAGGGTTTTGCCTGGGCAACCCTCCAGGTTCTCCAGGAAACTGGAACCATTGTTGTGGAAGGGTATACATGCGTAAGGAATATTATCCTATTTTAAATTGTTACTTGAAAAGTAACTAGAAGTCTAGTTGAGTGCTTAAGTCAAAAAAGCTTATAGTGTAATTGAACCCTCTGGTTCAGCTTGAATTCAAAACAGATTAAAAAAAAAAAGTGTTTTGGCAGTTAACAGTTCTAGGAATATTGGGGCCTGATATCCACATGGTTAAACCCGTGCCAACTAATACTAAGCATTAGTTTGATGAAGTATTAGAACTTATGACTAGCACTTAAGGATTAGTCATACTTTGCTTCAGGCCCCTGCAAACGAAGACCTGGTTAGACAAAGACACTCTGCTATCCTCCCTATCATTCTTTTTGGACACCCCTTGTCCCTTCCACTCCAGACCAGTGTGATCCTCTCCCCAGAGGATCTCTGCTCTACAAGCCTGCATATTCAGAGAGCCCCCTCCCTTGGCTGTTCGAATATCTCCAGGCTTGTATAGCCGATTTACAGGCAGCAGAGAGAAAATGGATGAGACTAGAATGACCTGATGATCTCTCTCTTTCACTACCTTCACCTCTGATTTTGATTCCAAAATCAACTCCTCTGCCTCCAACCTATGGAAACAGTTTTCCATATTCACTTTCCTCTTCGTCCTCACCCCTTAACTTCTTTCCTCCCTCACAGCTAATACATTTGTAACCAACTTGACCAAGAAGGGGAAGGATATCTGCTCCTTTTACCTGTGCCGACATCATCCCTCCCCTATAGACCCCTCTGTTATTACCCACTTCATTTCCCTCTCCTCTGAAGATGTCCACAGAATAGTAACATCTAACAACACCAACTGCCCCTTTGACCCAATCACTCCTCCAGGACCTCTCGAGCAACATCCTGCCATTCCTCAGTCCCCTCATCAATTCCTCCATCACTTTAGGCCTTATTTCAGCTTCCTCAAGCCTGCTAAAATTAAGCCGCTCCTTAAGAAACCGACCCTGGACGCTGCTGACATCCGGAACTACAGAACGGTATCTCTTCTTTCATCCCCGTAAAACGTTGGAACATGCCACCTCTAACCAAACCCTGTGCTCTTGACATCAGTGTTGCATCACAGTTTCTGCCATCACTGCTAAGCTAATGTCACACAACTATTCCCCACTTTCCACTCCTCTGACATCACCATGATTGCAACACACATGTCAGAATGTCTGGAAGACATCAGCAATTGGATGACTGCCCATCACCCTAAGCTTAACCTTGACATGGCTGAGCTCTTCCTTGTGCAGGGAAAGAATGCCCTCACATGGACTTACTGGTCACTGTCGTGTCGAGTAGGGATGATTTATTCAATACCCCCGTCTGGAGGGTTAGGATTACCGGACACCTATAGTATATCGCTATGGTGTGAGGCACATGTCAAAAACAATATCACTCATTTACATTATACGCTCATACACAACAATGCTAAAAAAAATACTATCAAACGTGCTGTGGGCCTTAACAATGTCAACACATCCTGCTCTTTCCTAGAACGCTCAGCCCAAAAATATATATATTTTTAAGATCTCATGGAGTTTGAATTCCCGTCGTAACGGTACTCAGTATCGGCAGTTTCCCAAATAAAAGTACTCGTACTTGGTTTGAGAAAAAGTGGATTTGATGCAACCCTATCCTACTGTCGAGGACATTACGGTTTCTGTTTAAGATTTCACCCAGATGGAGTGAGATATTGTTGAGATCTTTAGGCAGGGCAAGTTAGGCAATTAACAAAGCATGTGATCTGTATGACGAGGGGTGAGCACGAACAACTAGTGGTCTTTAGCTCTCTGGCCAAATGACCTACTTTCCACAGATCCTTATGCCTTTTCTTCTTCTGCCCACCATGTGCGAACAGTCATGCAAAACCTGCGCAGCCGCTCTTGGTCACGAGCCGCGTGCCTGAAAGGGCATGGGCTGACAGTCACAAGCCATACACCCCCATCCGTTGTCGCTCCCCTACACTCCTCACTCTGGGGACCTTGAGCAGCTGTCCCACACCGCCTTCTTTCCTCCCATTATGGTTAAAAGCCTAAATGAGCTGTTATAACCAGCAGATTGGAAGATGGCATAATAAATTAACTTATCTATCAGTGTCAATTGAAACAGTTGCAGCCAAGTCAACATCACTTTACAAACCACTACATGGAGACTAAAGAATCCTAAATAACATCTTCCATAATATTATTAAATTAATATAATTTTTTAGAATTAATATTTATAAAAAATATATAATAATGAACCTGGTTGCATTGAGAGGAGAGAACCATCTAATTACAAAGTTATTGCAAAGGTAATTCTTAGAGGTTAGCTTATCTTATAAAAGGGATGTGGTTAAGATTGTTAGCGGTGCCTACCGCCTAGTATAACTATGCCCTTGGAGATAGAGAGTACGAACAGCATGTACAAAAGCTCAGTTCTGCCATCATGTTAGGAACACAGTAACTTCCCTCTCATAAGGTGTTTGTAATGGATCAGATTAGAGATAGGGTAGCACATTCCTACACAGCACCATGAAGGCTATTATCAATGAGCCTGCAAGTCAAGTGTTGTGATGACCCATATTCCCCCCCTATTGATATCAATAATGCCAGCTTCCCTGATCAGTCAAGTCCATTATTGTGAATCAGTCTGTATAGCATTTATTAATAAAAATAAATATAGCTGCATGCAGCAATGTAGGTGTCAAGCATAATGGGACGCGATACACTAATTCTGCCGGACAGACATAATCCGCTGGCTACATGACGACCGTCTCGGTAATCATAGCATTATGCGAGTACGCGTCAATGTTTACCAAATGGAAAAACGACCCTACCTAGTGGTAAGGGCGCATTATCGTCTGCCCGACAGAACAAATGACAAATGCATAGGGGTATTCGGAACAATATCCTGAACAGAGACACAATGTAAACAAGCATCCGCTCATAAGACTATGAACCAAGTTTGGTTTGGATGCATTAAGACCTTGCGATTTGGCGATTTCGGCTATCGCGGCCAATCGGCTTTGAATTTGAATATGCAGTCAAGTGTTTATCAATCACGGGCTGTAGATCAAATTTGCCAAGATTCGAGATAATTGGGAAATTTGTGATAGTAGATGGATTTTGACGGTTTTGGACATAGACCAAGATGGCGGAAAATCCATCATGGTGGAAAATGACGTCATAGGGTGCGTTGAACTCGGCTTGGGTCAGGAATTCTAATGATACCTGGTTTGTGAATATTGGATGAATGGGTCGAAAGATACAAACATGAATGTATGTGCAACTTTGACCTGTTGGTGGCGCTAGAGCTGTTGGGTTAGCGACCTGAAATTGGCTTGATGGGCTAATGGGGTTGTCTTGAACAAGTGTGCCAAATTTCAGAACTTTTCGCCAAGCGGTTTCTATGGGCTGCCATAGACTCCCATGACAGAATAATGATAATAAGAAACAGTACGAAAACAATAGGTTGTCCCGCAACTTAGTTGCTTGACACCCAATAATCAAAAGTACATTATAAAACATAATGTGTGGGAATCCGGAAAACAGCTAGGGGTTCCGTTAGGAAACGGCGGCTCTAGCCTGCAAATAAATCGGTTAAACAATCACAATCAGGTATCATTGTAGACACCAATACTCAACATAACCACTGCACTTGCAGGACATGGTGGAAGTAATATCCAAGCCTATTTACGTTTCTCAGCACACAGTCCATGGTGGAAAACTACATAGACTTATACTCAATGTATAATAGATTGAGTTTAATAACATGACATGTGGGCAGTTATATCTCAACAGTTCCGTTTTGGTTACAAGCCTTTTCTAAAAGCGGAAGCCTGAGCATACATTTAGTTATCCAACAGGGAAACAACCTCTAAGACTAAAGCCTCTGTACCGATACATGTATATAAGGTTTGATTTTTATACCTCTAAAACTGTAGGAGTAGATAACGCAAAATGAGGCGGAAAAATAAGAAAAATTATAAAACAAGACTACAATAGTGTGGCTTTCTTTGCAACCACACTAATGATATCTTAAAAATATTATATATGAAATAAGTATGATTGTCTTAGTGTAATTAACAAAACTAATATTTGCATGCAATTTATTCATCATGTCAAATGTTTATTCAAGTTTGCAATATCTGGGCAAGCTGTTCAAATGTCAGAATCTGTACCGTTGAAGTGTTTGTTTTATCCCTCTGCTCATTTCCTAGGGACCGCTACCTCAAAGAATTCCTCAAAATGGAGTCATAGGGTGTAGGGAAGGTAATGGGACAGGGCTTAAGATATCCCAAACACATTCCATACCTGGTTTCATGAATCCAAAATATTTCTGACAGGGCAGGAAATGAGTCACAGTAACTCTTGACAATACATATGATTAGGGTCAAGTAATGGTCATGACTGATGCATACCTCATATCCTTTGGCATTCATAGTGCACCGGCCTCGTTTTAAGTGGTTTTACACGCCATGGGAATTTAAAACAAGTTTTAAAATGTAGTCAGCAAAAGCATGTCCTGAAAGATACAAATACTCCTTACCATTTAAAAAAACGAATAATGAACTATGGTGCTGCAAAGAATCTATTTGAACCCATAGTGATTCGACTGTCACAAAGCTACAGAGAGGGCGCATGCTGCTGCAAGGCAGAAATGTCCATAAATAACCAAGTGAATCTAAAAATGAACAGGGTGAGGAAGGTCTGTGATCATGCTTTGGGCAGCCTACGTCAGGGCCCTGTTGTGAGGAGTACTGAGAGTTAGAGACGGTAGGCTTGAATAGAACCATGGTCACGGCATTTTCATTCCAAATTTTTAATTGGTCAGGCGGGAGAATATGGTGGCTTTGAGGAAGTTTGATCTTAGTAATGTGATGATGGGAATATGGTTAAGTGGGAAATGAAGGTAACAGACTCAAACATCCCAAATGAAAGTGATTCTAAAAACATCTCAAACCATTGATTTGTTGGTCGATCACACTAGAAAAGTATATTCCATAAAAGCAATTATTTTAGATTATGCCAAGAAGAAGCTCCACCAAGTAAAAGCCAGTGGATTGAGATAACCGAGGTATGGTATTCAGGGAATGTAGGCAGTCGCTCGCAGAGCCACAGCGTCCAAAGGATGCCTGTGGTTTCACTGTTCATCTTTCAATGCTGGTTGTCTGCCAATTTGAGAAGGAAGGGGGCTTGGCAGACAGAGAATTGGATATGACACGGTTTGTTAAGGATGGATGAACGAGGGGGAAAGGGGGAGGTCCCAAAATCCAATGTTCACTTCCTCTGCATGCTGACCTACTTACGGCTCAAACATGGCGGCTAAGAGATATATGAATCAAACCAAAGTGGTTTTGCATGATGAGGTAGAACAATGGATGCTTATGAATTCCAAGAACCAGTGGACATAAAGAATTGTGTGCTTTGTTAATGCATAATAATTAAATAAATAAATATTTTAAAAAAGTTTTTTGTTTTTTTTTCAAGGTGGGGTGCTATTGTCGTTAAGGTTAGGCATGGCCGCCTTAACCATACAGTGTTGGGGGAAACACTGCTTTGTTTTGGTGTCTATTGGAATCCTTAGAATGTCAAACTTCTTTGACAATGAAAATATTTATAAAAACCTTTGCTACAAGTTAGGTCCGTTCATTGAATGTAACACGATTAAGATATCCCCTGTCAAAAGAGCATGCTCGAGCATTATGGGTACTGGAGAAGACCATCAGGTTGCAATTGGAACACCCACCAAACCGGTTAGCTAACAAGCTAAAACTTATATTGCAAGCTAATATTGTTGATCTTATATGAGGTAGGCCATGTGTTTTAAAATGTACACGACATGGATGCAAAGTCGTAGTTAGTACAATAAGTTTATCTGACATGGACCACATTATAAAAAAAATAAATTAAAAAACGTTGCTTTCATGCAGTTAAACATTAGTCACCGTTGCCAAAGGAAACTATTCTGTGAAATAAGAGTTAGAGTTTCAACGTGCACTTTGTGCCCTTGGGAACTGGTATTAAGCCCATGTGATACCACTTCTTATCGCATTAACAGAAGGGCAATACAAGTTTCCCTAGTCGGAGTTTGAAGATGTATGGAGGCAAATTCCTCTCCATTAATATGTTAAATAAATAAAAGTTAGTTTTGTCACCAAAAATGATCAAATAAACAGGTAAGGACCAAAAGACTGCCAAAGGCACCATATAAATACATGTGGGCAAACCCTTTACACATAGTGTCCAATGAGCTATTGCTGGCTGGAATACTAGATGCTGGTTAGACTGTTGCACCAGTTAAAGTAAAGTGTTGACAGGTGTTCGAGTGCAAACATGACTCAAGGAAACCAGACTTCAAATATAAATAATCCAACCACCTTGCCCTCATAGTCATTCATCTAACCTGCCTAGAATAGCTGAAAGACTTCATTTAAATGAGATCACAAACCAGCATTTTGATATGGTAAAATACCAAAGAAATATGCATTCCTTTGCTAACAGAATAGATAGTGAACCAATTGACAGAAAAAAAAAAAGAAAAAAAAAAGAAAAGTAAAACCAAACCAAAGAGTAAAGCCAAACCAAAATATGTGGACAAAAGAAAATAATTGTAAAAAAAGCAGGATTTCAAAAAAGTTCAGGACCAATGCAGTGCTAAATAGGGGAATATGATGTGGAAATATCGAAACGACGAGAGAAGAAACATGCCTTGGCAGGCACCTCTGCTGCACTTTACTTCACACAGAGGATTAGAAATTCCTGGTTGTGAGGTTGAACCATTTTACATCCAGAGGAGACTTGCATTGACTGAGCATGCTCCAGATCCTCTCCATGTCAGGATTGAGGGACCACAGTTATAAGCTCTAGTCCTGAAATTGTGTGTGTGTGCCTCTCCAACTGCACTCCTAAGGCACTGCTGTGTGAGTTGTCTGTCAGCTCAGACAGGAAAAACGGAAAAGATAAACACACCTTCAGTGAATGTTGAGTCGAATGTCACTGAAGGCAATGTAATCGTTTCAGCAACCTTGCATATATATATATATATATATATATATATATATATATTTTTTTTTTTAAATGGTAAATAGTCACTTATATAAGCTAAGCCCGCAATTTCTTGCTTCTGCTTTCAATATGGGAAATCATTAAAACATGGTAAATATTCCCATAGCCCATTTAAACCAAAGGCTGGCCCTTTAGAATATGAAGAAGCTTTACCTTTTTGAACCATCATCCATTTAATAGACAATACAAAAAAATGTTGCCGTAACTCCAGTAGGCCTCACATGCCACAACTATAAACAGCTGCAGCTCTGTCATTAGATAAAGATTGTGTTAACTAAACCCACAAAGGATGTGCTTGTTGGTGGTAATATATACATCAATGGCAGAGATAAAAGACCAGGTAGATCCTTATAAAATGCCTTTCCCAACCAGCAATATGGCCAACCGTTACAGGTGTTAAGGCATGAGAAGGATGACAATTACGTGAAATGCGTAAAATGACCTTCCGCAGGTGCAGCAAACTCTTAACCTGGCAACAATATGATGCAAAGTGAAACAAAAAGGAAATGTGAGCCATTGGACTTCTGAAGGGAAATGACAGAGGCTACAGCTGAAGGAAATTACTTTGGCACCTTTCCATCCAGCCAACGGCTGATGCCAAGGTTCAAAATAATAATATCCCAATAATGGCTTTGAATAAATCCGCTATTGCTCAACATTTATCAATGCCTTCGAATTTATATTTGGACTATGATTGGATTTCATGGTCGACCATATAAACTACACTTCAATGGCAATATAAAGGCTGGATGTATAGCTCATTTCACATCTATGTTTGAACATAAATCCTGTATATGGCAGCATTTTTGTAAAAAATATATATCTCAAATGTGATAATCAAGGCGCTTTCTTAGGACAATATAAGCATACACGACGTGTTCAAAATACATGTTGGCCTATAAAGCCATATTAAACAATAGCTACACATTTGTTATAAATAAAAGGGAGAGTTAAAAGGTGTGTTTAGAACCATCAGTAATGATGATCAGGGTATTGTCCTACCTGGAGCTCACACCATGCCACCTCCACTGTCGTCTCCGTGTCCAAACCCTTGTATACAGTCTTAAAGGAGCCGCGCCCGATCTCAATATCAAACTTTAGAAAACGTCCGTCTGGTGATGTGCCTACTGCTTTCGTCTCGGCCTCCTCTATGTCATCTTGTACTTTCTTGTACTCCGCTTCCCTCAGCACTGCCTCAGCTCTCGCCTTGGCTGATTCTTTAACTTCCTCCTCGGCGCCTGGCTCCTCTTCCTCCCGCGCCGACTTCAGCTCAGGCCTGTCCTCCACTTCACATCTACTTGGAGGTTCTGTGTTGATGGTGGGTATGCAGTGAGCCGTTACCAGTACTCCTCCATCACAGAGGTCTTGTACCAAAGCAACCGTCTTCTCTGCCGCCAACTCATTCACTTTCGCCTTTTCACCTCGTCCCTCGTGCTTAGCAGAGTCCTCGCTCACGGCCAGCACTACATCCACCTGGAGGGCGTGCGCAGAGGAGGCCAGGTGCCACTGTGGGACCTTGGTGGGCAGAGGAAGGTCCAAAGCTGTAGCATTGGAGTCGCTGATGACACTGCGGCGTAGGAACCGGTGCTCTTGGTTACACCGCTCCCGCTCCATAGTATGGTGGCGCCTCCTCACTTCTGTTGTCAGCCGATCGGCCACCATGGAATCAGACCCAGACCCAGTTCCCATCTTCTGGGGGGGAGCTAAGAACTTCACCATGTTGTTGCCTGACTTCTCCGACATCCCACAGCAAGCGTGAGCACGTACACTTGGCTGCGGAATTAACAAGACAGTTCCACTATCTCCATTCAGAAGTCAATGAAGCGCTATCAATTCCAGAAATTATACAACAAAAAAGAGCAGCAACAATGTGCCGCAACTCCTCTCGTCTTGTCTTCTTAATGCTTAAAGAGCATTGCTCTGTATGCAAGATAGAGATACAAGGCTTTGGAGCGGCGGTGTTCTTTTATAAATAGAAAAAAATAGAACACCCTTATAAAAGCGAGAGCCCTGATGATGACACACTTAAGGCTTTTTAAATCCACACCATCCATCCTGTGGGACAAGGAGACCGGTTTCTATTAAACATAAGGAATCACTTGAAAGCAGATAGAAAGTGGCAGCGCTTGCTCCAGCGGCCAAACTCCGCTGTATAGTCAACAGCTGACAGGTCGCACCCACTCGATTTGTTGCAGTCTGATATCCCTGCAAGAGAAAACCATAGATAAATATTATTTGCAAACTGAATGCTAAAAATGCTAAAGATTTTGTGTGCTTCAACAGTAGCTAAATTGCAAGTCAACAAGTAGAAGTCAAATACTGGCATTCTTCAAACATAGTAGGTTTACAATTCATATCCTCAAACATATCGTGTGTGTATCATATACACACACACACACACACACACACACACCTTGAGTGAGTATACGTGGCCAAATTACATAAATACTATAGCATATACAACATCACCAATTGTCTAAATACTCAAACGGATGTGTTTGAAACTACTATAACAGCAAGTTATACCATGCAAGCTCATCACTTCATAACCCTTATTGGGCGGCATGTACTCGATCCCTGGTTTGAGCCAATAGGTAACGTTAAACATTTGATTAAGGGATTACTCAATATAACTGATATTGAGTACAGTTTGGGTTTGGTAATAATACGCAACAACATCCTACCATCATAAGTCAATTACAGAATACTTTCTACTAAGTTATGGTTATAACTGTCACTGGCAAATAGTTGGGCTACGAAGAACCATAACGCAACTGGGTCACCGCGAAAGGTTCTGCTACAGGAAACCAAACTAAATAGTAGAGAAAAGAAGCAGCTTATTCTTCAACCCAAATGCGTCTGTGTAGCCAATTGTATGACCATAAGGCCCATATTAAGAAGGAATTGAATAGCAACATCCTTGAATACAAAGCACGGAAGACCGATATGGTTCTTTGTTAGCTTGCTGGTTTAACAGCTAGCCACTGACGTTAGCCAATTGGCTAACCGTAACTGGTTGACGCATCAGTTCTTGCCTTAACACTTTAATTCGTTGCGACTTAAAGAACACTGCTACATTTAACGAATCAATTGTAGACAACTAATCTTACCCGCTCGATATCGAAATTCCATTATCATAGGACCACAACCTCTGCTGTTAACACCACCGGACACGGATCGTCCGGCATACCGGTTGGAATGCTACCAAACCGTGACAGAAGCAGTTGCCAGTCCGCTAGCAGCCAGGCTGTGTCTCGGTAGCTAGCTGACTAGCCCGAGCACAAGCAAGGCGGGTCTTCCTCATGACCACCGAGAGGGCCCAGCTCTAGGACCCGCCCCCCCAGCCCCGTGATCATGTATGCTTTGTGTTTTTTGTCTTTTGACGTCAATCAAAAATAATTAGCTCACAGTATTCAACGTTATCATAATACGACCGTTAATATTAACTCCAGGTGGAATTTGAGCCCGTGTCGCAACACAACTAGTTTCTTACCGTTAACTGACTAAAGATAAGGCTAACATCTAGCAACTATACATGATGTAGCTGCAAACGGCACCGGTTGGACGCGATGTGACTTACCTCAGTATTGCACACTCTCGGGAAAAATGTTCTTTAGTACCAGCTCTGTCGCCGTAAACTCCGAACACATAAGGCCAATGTATAAAGCATACAAGTATACACGAGGTATACTAGTCCATTTTAAAGACAATGAAACCCTTAATCACAATCCAAATTCGTCGAAGGAAAGGTTTTTTTCCTGAGCTAGAACAACGCATGCGCTAGACATCAGATTCGCCTACACTAGACACAGGTGTATTCCTTTACTTCCTACGCACATGTAATTGCCATTTATATTGTATAAATATATATATATGCGTACATATGTATGTTTGTATATATATATATCTATATATATATAGATATAGATATATTAAGATTATGACACCGAACTATCTATCGACCTTTTATCTATTCACAACAAACAGTTACTCACAGATGCACATATTCAACCCTATTAGCCCTATTAAATAACTCGATGTCTTGATCTTTAATTTAATAACATTAATGTAGGATTAGTAAACGTGTGCTTATTCACTGTTGGTCAGGGCAAAGTAATATAGTAAATGCAATCCAGGGTCAGGCAAAAATATGTTTGAGTAAACAGTGCTCTCTGCTGGCATAGTTTTTTGAATATGTCATGGCTCATATTTGATCAATGTATTATGCACACACACACACACACACACACACACACACACACACACACACACACACACACACACACACACACACACACACACACACACACACACACACACACACACACACACACAGTGAAAAAAAATGATATTTATTTTCAGCGTGCGCGTTACAAATATTGCGCGTGACTCGCCCTAAAATCTAAGCGTGGCGATGACTGTAGTGAACGCGCATCGCGTGTTTGACGTCACTGAAGCGCCTTGGCTCTCCAGAGCCGCTGGTACTGCTGTTAAAAGATGGGAAAATATGATAGCTATATAACGAATAACTAAGAGAAAATGACCGTTTGTGTTCCTGATTTCAATTTGTCACACCATTATATACAGACGCCGAATTGACCTCTACAGGACAGACAATAAGGTAGTTTTGACAGAATTTCTTACAAGCTATTGTGTTATCGAGAAAAATGTGATTCTGCCTGACCACAAAATTACGAGGAATTGCCACATACAGTAAAATAACTTATCGAGTGGAACCCGTCAGTTAATATTTTGCCAGTCTCATCGATCATTTCGCAATAGCCATGTAAGTGGGTAGTTTGAAAATGTAGCGTAACGCTATCTTAAATGGATTCTTTAATCGGGAGGACGAATGGAAAAGGACTGGGTGTCTCCATGGCAAAACCTGTGTACGTTACCATTACGT
The DNA here is from genome assembly GCA_900291075.1 of Melanogrammus aeglefinus. Taxonomy (NCBI): domain Eukaryota; kingdom Metazoa; phylum Chordata; class Actinopteri; order Gadiformes; family Gadidae; genus Melanogrammus; species Melanogrammus aeglefinus. The sequence goes on along the minus strand of OLKM01001036.1, from coordinate 26,299 downwards.
TGTTACAGAAATGCAAACGTTTGCACAATATCTATCAAACAAGAAAATACATTTTCCCATGCATATGAAGGAAAATGTATCGTGTAGTCTGTTATATGTCCATGCTCAGACGAAATGCTCAGAGAACGATTTCTTCCACTGAGCGACTGTAATCCATAGTTTTTAATCCGCCTCGACACACATTCGTCCCCCGTACCCTGCTGAAATGTTACGGATGCATTTTGTGTCAACCATGTTTGGGGTATTTAAAAGCGCATTTGACCCGTTCTAACCTAGGCCGTCTTACGGTAACATTAGCTGGATGTTAGCACTACTAGCTAGGCCACGAAGACGGTCACTGAAGTTAAATGCTCCATAACGTTTTCGTGGTGTTTGGTCGAAATTCGTTCTCCTTTTTATCCAAACAATTTATTTTGGACGCCCTGGGAAATGGGAATCACATTTTCTCTGCAATGTATATTGGCAAGATATTTTAGTGAAGACTAAAATAACACTTTAGGTATCTCTGCGTTTTGAACTTGTGTGATCGACTGATTTCAGTTCGGTTCTCTATCCATAGTATGTGCAACTACCCTACCGCATTAAACGGCAAATGCCATTATTTTTGTTTCTGATTTCTCTCTTGCATATACAGATTGGTGACATACGTTTGGATCACTGGAAGACAACATATTACCGACTGTTTCTTGTTGAAATATAAAGTCTACGATTCACGATTCATTAATTCATTACGATTCATTAAGGAAACATCAGTCAAGCTTTAGATCTTCCATTCCAAGAGTTCCACTCTTCTATTTAGCAGAAGATGTATGGCAGTGCCCGCTCTGTTGGCAGGGGGGAGGCCAACCACAGCGGTGGAAGAGATGGAGGAAGTAGCACTAACCAGGGAGCTGGCCGTTCACCTCGCCTTCCTCGCTCCCCACGAATGGGCCACCGTCGCACCAACAGTACAGGTGGTAGTGGAGGAGGCCCTGGAGGTCCTGGAGGAAAGACCCTTTCCATGGAGAACATCCAGTCCCTCAATGCAGCTTATGCAACCTCAGGACCAATGTACCTGAGTGACAATGAGGTTGGCATGACAGACCACATCCCAAAGAGTGGTGGGACGATGACGACTATGGGGAGACAAAGGGTGACCTACGGCTCAAGGAGCAGCAACAGTGGAGGCGTGGCAGCCAGCACCCCCAACATTGCCACCTCAGTGCCCACAAATCCATTGCTGCCTGGTGGTATGATAAGCGGCGATGCACTTGCTTTTGGGGACCACCATATGGCCTCCACTGTGCCCCACTCTCTAAGACAGGCCAGGGATAACACCATACTGGACCTACAGGCCCAACTCAAGGAGGTAAGGTTTATCAGAGTCCTTCAAGATATTTTGAGCTGATAACGGTTTGAGAGAATGCCGAATTTTTCCCCTGGAGATGTTCCTGATGAGCTTTTACTTTTCATTGGTAATTTAGCCTGTAATGCTCTTAGTCAGAAATAGGTATTAGGTGGCTTTACGTCCAATTGGGTTGCTGTGTTCCTTACCTGTGCTACTCTTGTCAGGTATTGCGTGAGAACGAACTGCTGCTCAGAGAGGTTGAAATGAAGGAGAGCAAGCTAAGCTCCTCCATGAATTCCATCAAAACCTTCTGGAGCCCCGAGCTGAAGAAGGAACGAGCTCTGCGGAAAGATGAGGTGTCCAAGATCTCTGTGTGGAAGGAACAATACCGCATCATTCAGGACGAAACACAGGTGTGTCTTGTGGCTGTACTTGATTAAATGTTTAGGCAATGCATTTTACCATAGGATTGTTAAGGTTTCACATTGAAGATTTCACATTAATTTATGCATATTTATGTGTATTACAATGTACTCTTCCTTGAAATTAATCCATTCTGCCTTTTTATGATTTGCTACTGAGTCCATAGTGATAATCTGAAGAGCCGCCAAGAAAGTGAAGTATACATTTTACAGTAGCCCGAAGGGAAGAAAAAAACAACAGGATTAGCATTTGTGAAACTATAAGCAGTTGGCTGTTTGGCTTGATACTTTATTAAAACATTGAAGATAATTATTGTATTATAACCATGATCATTTCACAAAATACAAAGGTTAGCTGCAGCATCAAGCCCTCTAGCTAATCCTTTTACGTGTCACTATAAAATAATGCCTTGCATATTACAGGGTGAAAGTGTAATGCCTGCATTAGTTCCGTATCGAGCAAAGCAACTTACAGAAACGTTTCAATGGCACATAATCCAATAGCTTTAGATATCTATTGGTCTTATGCATATAAAATTGTTGAATGGTGTGGCATTGGTGACATGATGAATTTTACATTTCAAAATGTCACTATTTCCCTGCCTTAATTTAGATTTATTCTTGTTGATGCTGCTTACTGTAGATGTAATTGGTAAGTCAGAGTGCTTAAAGATGGTTGGATCAGAAGTAATGACTACTTAAGATAAGTCTAACTGATATGAACACATTTAGTTGTCTCTTAAGAATACTTTGACAAGCTTCCTAGCTTGGTTGGCTGACCACATTTTTCTGGTATGGCGTTCATTCCCTTATTTCCTTGATGCCATGATCCTTTGACTTTAGTTATGTCCAAAGCAAATCTATATCTATGTGATAGCCCCTTTGCAGCTAAAGGGGCTTATCCTCTTGTGAATGTGCCGGAGTGGACGGGAAAGCATGTATAATAAGATGTTTGTCTCCGCTGATTAACACAATCACACTGCCGATTAATTCCCTGTAATGGCCGGCTAGTGCAAGGCTAATAATTGGGTGCACTAATTTTAAGATGTTAGCTTTTTCATTGCTAGACTTCTCCTCCCACACACACAGGAACACACACGTGCAACAGAACAGACACAACAGAACGGCACACACAGTCATCTGGCTAATTACCCCTTCCAATTAAGTGTGTGTGTGTGTGTGTGTGTGTGTGTGTGTGTGTGTGTGTGTGTGTGTGTGTGTGTGTGTGTTCTTGCTTTGCATTCTTGTCTTTGCTAGTGGCCTCCCTCCCTCACTCACTATGGGAACATCCCATTCCCATAAAGACCTACGTTCCCATCGTTGTCTGTGATGAGAGCTGTATGACCTAACATGTCTGGTTGTGAAATGGCCGTCAGGTTTAGTTCACCGCTGATGCAGGGCTGCTACTTGTCTAACATCAGGGGATGCTCTCTAAAGGCTTTCTGACGAGCCAAATGTATGTTATACGTTCTGCCTCATGGACACCCTTTAGGAAAGCATGGTGAAAGAGGAGGAATTTACTAAGAGAGAAGACGTTCAGAATCAGAAAATTTTGAGATGTCATGTCATGAGATGTCATTCAGACATTCTTGTTCGTTCTAGGTCTGTCCAACCCTTTACTTCTCTCGTGAGCATGGTCTAAAGGGTTCCACTGTATATGATGGTGGTTATAATCGATTTATATGGGGCATTCTCATTTAATTAGCTGAAAACACCTTCAGCAGGAAGAACACATGAGAATATAATCAGCTGAGAAAGGTGTGTGCGCGAGGTCATACCGCAGGATCAATGCATTCACGGCAGTGAGTCCACCTTTGTCATGGGGAGGGGGAGGTGTACATGAACACGAAGGGTTAGTGTGAAGAGGGAGACGGCGAGAGAGAGGCAAGCGTGATGGAGGGGGGTGGATTAGTGAGGCAGATGGGACAGAGGGAAAGGAGGAGAAGAAGGTGATGTTGGGAGAAGAGGAGGAATGGATTTGTCTAAGAAGGACGACGTGGGTGATGCGGAGGCAGACACTGACTTCCCTCTTTGTTCATCTGAATAGGCTCACAGCTGGATTTCACTACACGGCACAGAACAGTACAAGTCATTCTATCAACACAGCACAGACAAGTGCCCGTGGCTCCGAATGCCACAAACGATGCAACTCAACACAGGGCTGATTGTGTTTCACCACTTGTGTTTCTTCGAAGCATGAAATATAAGACTGTCTAAAGGCACCCAAGATTAAGCCTTCACTAAATCCTCGTTGATAATGAGATGCTGATTTTTAGAGCAGTTGTAACCCAATATCCCACCTAGGCCCCTTTACATGAGAGCTTGTTTTTTAGCTGGTCCTCTGTGACTGACTTGTGTGATGGGGGTGTGATGCTGATGAATTTCCATTTCCCCCAGCCAGCCGTAGGCAGCTTTTCATTTCTGAACCATTGTGGTATATTCATAAATGTCTTCTTCTTCCTCTTCCTCCTCGTCATCAGCATCTCCAGATGACTGTGCAGGCCCTCCAGGATGAGCTCCGGGTCCAGAGGGATCTCAACCAGCTGCTCCAGCAGGACCCAGCCCTCCACGGCCGGGATCTGGCCCTGGTGGCGGAGCCCACCGAGGAGAACTACCGCCAGCTGCACACGGAGCACGAGCGGCAGGCCAAGGAGCTCTTCCTGCTGAGGAAGACCCTGGAGGAGATGGAGCTGAGGATCGACACCCAGAAGCAGACCATGAGTGCCAGGGACGAGTCCATCAAGAAGCTCCTTGAGATGCTACAGAGTAAAGGTGAGCCGACGACATGATGTGGCAGAAGGATTCTGAGGAACCAGACGAGGGTAGTGCGTGTCCATCAATTATTTTATTCTGAATGTTTTCTCATTTTCTTTATATATCTATATATTGACATCAGTCAATATTTGACTATTGTTCTAGTCTTCCGGATGGTCCAACACAGTGCAGTTGGCCTTGTCCTCTTCTTTATGTAACTTTCAGTTCATAAGCCTGTGGCTGTTATTTGTTCTGTTAACTGGTTGAATATATAGCTACCTGGCCACCTAAGGAGCTAACTGAAGCGGTGAATGACCTAGTGACTGTTGAACTGGGTTTAATGAACCAGGTCCATCCGCCAAAGTCTCAGAGGAGGACCAGGAGCGGACCAGGAGGCTGGCGGATGCAGAGATGCACAGACACCACCTAGAGAGTCTGCTGGAGCAGAGAGACCGAGAGGTCTGTGCTCTGAGAGAGGTAAGGACCACATCCACCCAGAGGGGGGCAGCTATAATGGCTTTGCCTTGGCTTCTTGTGTCACTTCTTTGTCGCGAGATCTCTTCTTTAATGTGGGCCGAGCCCGCCATATTCAACTCCTTCCACCTTTAACCAGGAGTTACACCGTCGCTACGAGGGGACTCCGGAGTCCACCAAGACCAAGGCCCTCCAGACGGTCATCGACATGAAGGTGAGATCAGAGACCATGTGGACCAGAGAGGATCTTACAGGACATTAAGGGCGGGTCAACATACAAGGGGATAAGATTTGATCAATCATGTTTTGGTTTCAACGCCCTACATCATTGTTATTAGGTAAAAGTGTTATCCTTATTAGATGAAGCCTCCGTATACTCATAACACACATGAACTCAGTTTGCGGCTTGCAGTCTTTTCCTTCTGGGTTTTTATGGGGCATGCATTCTTGGATCACGTTTCAGGAACCCAATTCAGTTTCGAGATCCCCATTGTGCAAAAGCTCACGTTAAACTGTTTTTTTTTTTTTTTTTTTTGCCTATGCTTCGGCTGAACCCGTGTTCCGCGCGGCTCGTCAGGATGCTAAGCTGATCTCCATGGAGCGCAATCTGCGGGACATGGAGGAGGAGATGCTGATGCTGAAGTCCAATGGCTTGCTGAGCTGCGAGGAGCGCCAGGAGGAGATGAAGCAGATGGAGGTCTACCGCAGCCACACCAAGTTCATGAAGAACAAGGTATGCCGCAGGGCTTACTTTGCTTTAAAGAAATGCAGCCCCGTGCTCTGACCATGCAGTGTTAGTTGAATAAAAGGATTGTGACGAGCACCTTCCTTGTTTGACCCTCTCCAGATGGAGCAGGTGAAGCAGGACCTGTCCAGGAAGGACACAGAAATGCTGGGCGTGCAGACCAAGCTGGAGACCCTCACCAATCAGTTCTCAGACAGCAAGCAGCACATTGAGGTGCTCAAGGAGTCGCTGACCGCCAAGGAGCAGAGGGCTGCCATCCTGCAGACAGAGGTGTGGCCCCTGTCCAGTGCACTACAATACCTCCATATTATAACCCTGCATTATACCTCCTCACTCTTCAATGGAGAGAGACCGGGTAGAGAGTAGAGAGACGGGGGGGTGGGGTGGGGATGGCATGTAGAATAGGCTTCACTGCAAACACCCCTAAGCATGACCCAGCAGCATACACATGGTCCTGCGTCTGACTGTGGACCCTTGTTCTCGGGGGGGCTCTGGTCTAGGTGGACGCCCTCCGCCTACGTCTGGAGGAGAAGGAAGCCACGCTCAACAAGAAGACCAAGCAGATCCAGGAGACGTCCGAGGAGAAGGGCACCCTGAACGGGGAGATCCACGACCTCAAGGACATGCTGGAGGTGAAGGAGCGCAAGGTCAACGTCCTACAGAAGAAGGTGAGTGAGGCCCGTGCCTCTGTGTTGCCCACCGGAGAGAGGTGAAGCGGCTCTGCATCGGACCGCAGAGCGGGGGGAGAAAGACTGACTCTGGCTCTGCCTGTCTGCCGCCCATAGATTGAGAACCTGCAGGAGCAGCTTCGGGACAAAGAGAAGCAGATGGGCAGCCTGAAAGAGAGGGTCAAGTCTCTGCAGGCAGACACCTCCAACACGGACACTGCCCTCACCACGTTGGAGGAATCCCTCGCTGAGAAGGTGCGTGTTTGGGGGAAATACATTGGTGATGATTGTAATGAAAACGTTTGGCAGTGCAATTTTTGGCCATGCACATCCAATCAAAGATTTGGGGTTTGATCCCGAAAGAAGACGGTTGATCTTTAAGAACCTGTGTGTGTGTGTGTGTGTGTCATTTGGATATACTTAATAATGGCCTTTCCCTGCACCACTAGGAGCGTATCATCGAGCGGCTGAAGGAGCAGAGAGACCGGGACGACCGGGAGAAAGGTGAAGAGCTGGACTGCAACAAGAAGGAGCTGAAGGAGTTGAAGGAGAGGGTGAGCGTGCTCCAAGGAGACCTGTCAGACAGAGAGGTGAGAGATGACATGCACGGCCGGGCGCACGGAAAAAAACACACACGCACGCACGCACTCACTCACACGTGCACACTCGCTCATTCCCACGCGCACACGCACACTCACCCGAACACACGCACTCACAGACTCAAGTGTGCCCTCACACACATAAACCCGCACACACACTCGGATGAACACACGCACACACTCGCATGAACAAACTCACACAAACACACACATTCACTGTCTATTTATACAGTTTGTGTCAGACACACAGTCTGTACCCTTTCGTTCAGATTGCCCAAAGCACGTGATGTGTTTTTTAATAACTTGATACCACGTTAAGCATTGAATGCATTTAAAAAAACTGCATTGATGGAAGAGAAATGACTCTGTTGACTCATGTGAAATTATATTATTGATGCTTTTTAAAACTTGCGAGGGACTCCATTTAATGACTTGGCCGTTGTAATGCTTGTAATGCTTGTTAAATCTCATGAATACTATGCAGACCTCTCTGCTGGACCTGAAGGAACATGCCTCATCACTAGCCTCCTCTGGGCTGAAGAAGGATTCCAAGCTGAAGAGTCTAGAGATCAACCTTGAGCAGAAGAAAGAGGAGTGTCATAAACTGGAGAGCCAGTTTAAGAGGGTAAGACCCCAGCATCTGTCTGTGATGAATGAATGAAACTGTAACTATATTAGCTTGTTGCTCAACTCAATCCATGTGGCAGAGTCGGTGCGATTGGCACATTGGCCGTACCGAGAGCTATAATCAGAACAGGCACAGCTCACCTGGTAGTGATAAAAAACCGGCCTGGCCTCGTGTCACTGGATTGGTTGACTGCCCAGTCCCTGCTGGTTGACTGTAATGGGCCCTGCTGGTCCTCCACCAGGCCAAGAACGCTGCCCTGGAGGCCCTGGCCAACACAGAGCTGGCCGAGCGCATCAGCTCCCTGGAGGAGGAGGTGGCCCGCCACAAGGAGGACTCAGGGAAGGCGCAGGCCGAGGTGGACCGGCTGCTCGACATCCTGAGGGAGATGGAGAACGAGAAGAACGACAAGGACAAGAAGATCAACGAGCTGGAGAGGTGAGGGGAGCGGGGAAATGGATCATTGTTCGGACTTCTGTCTAGGTTTCCTGATACTTTGCCTGTGTCATTTTGTGTACGTTTTAAAAAGAGAGGTTTTACACCATAAAGGCTTAGTTATGGTTCCACGTTGATGCATGCAATGACCACGCAGACTCTTCAACGCAGTTGTGAACCTGTTTTGGTTCTTCGCCGGGTTTTAGTTAGCAGACCAATCACAGCCCTTTTCGCTGTGTCGCCTCGACTTAAGGCTACAATTTTTGGGAGTCGCACGTCAGACCCTTCGGTGGACGTAGTGGGTCTGTAAACCCCCTTGCATTGCGTCGACGTGGAACCAAAGCTAAGCCTTAGTTGAGTTTTGTTTTACTGAATGTAAAAACATGAGGATTAAATTATTTATATAATATGTTTTCATTGTGTGTGTGGGAGGAGCTCCACAAACAGTAGGAACATCCCTTCTCCCCTCTCTCTCTGGTGTCTCACTCTGTTTCTCTTTCTCATTCCTTCCTTCTCCTTTTTCACTGGACATGCTTTCATCTTCCCAGTTTGGCCTCCAGGTTAGTAATTCACATCTGTTTCTCCTTCTCTTCACCTTTTTTGAGAGGAATTCTCTCGCTCTTGCTCTCTCACTTTGCCCAGCTACTTTCTCTCCTTCTGTATCCCCACTGGGGGCCTCCGACTTGTCCTCACACGCACAGCTTGACCTCCATGTAACTCTCTTTGATGTCGTACTTTTAAAGGGGTCAGTCGCCTCCTTCTCATCTACCTTTCAAGTTTCATGACCAGTTGAAGGTTTTTTTTTCTGTAAAGGTTTGTTTCCTGTGGAACCATTTAAAATAATAATTGTGTGTTGATTACTATTTTCTACAGGCAGATGGCAGAAACCCAGCTCTGTTTAGCACTTTAATCGTTGTCTCTTAAGACATCAGGGATTTAGGACCTAGCTAGGATGACACGACATTCCTTACCCTGAACCCTATATCATAGTGGCTGCAGCCCTGCTGTAGCTAACAGCTTTCTAAAAGTGGTGTTTATGGCCCTTGCAGGAATCGAGGAGGTCTGAATAAATGTAAGCACTTGCTGTTATTGAGCTGATTAAAACATAACGGCCTTCTGCTCACTACACACGGCGTTAGCAGAACTGCTGTAACAGCAACTATTCATAGGGATCAAATCCCGTTATTGGAGAGGATGAAAAAATGTAAAACCTGGGAAAAGGAGAGACAATAGCCACCTCTTCAACTCTGGGTACACGCCTCCTTAATGCGTGTGTGTGTGTGTGTTGCATGTGGTGTGGCTGCAGGCAGATGAAGGACCAGTCCAAGAAGGTGGCGTCGCTGAAGCACAAGGAGCAGGTGGAGAAGAGCCGCAACGCCCGGCTCATGGAGGAGGCGCGCAAGCGGGAGGACAACATGTCGGAGAGCTCCCAACAGGTCAAGGTAGAAGAGTACTGCTGGAGTGCTGTGAGCAATGGCCTTCACGTTGGTCTTAACAATGTTAAGAATGTTCTTCACATTGGTCACACTCAACAATACTGCGTTGTTGTTTTTGTTGTTTCACGATACTTGCAGAAATCTCTTTTGTACTTCTTTCTGATGTTGATTTGGGGCCAGGGCCTTGAATGCCTTCCAAGAAACCCTTCCTGGCGCTCCATATAAACAGAAAATATGGAATAAAAGACTTATGAAGATGGAACCATCACTGTATATTGGTTAAAGAAGGTGCTTCATGAAACAACATGGAGTGGGCTGCCTTCGTGGTCATAGGACCCCCCCCCCCCCCCACCCTCTGAGTGGTTGCCCTTGTGCCGTGAGCCCCCTGTGACCTCCCTCCCCCCTCCCGGTGCAGGACTCCCTGCGGCACAAGGCGGAGCGCATCGAGGAGCTGGAGGAGGCTCTGAGGGAGAGCGTGCAGATCACGGCGGAGAGGGAGATGGTGCTGGCCCAGGAGGAATCTGCCCGCTCCCTGCAGGATAAGAGGGTACACGCGCACGCCTCAGACGCTCAGACGCATCGTTTTAGAAACACGCTCACTCACACTCAAACACTGATTCACTTTCCTACATTCTGTAACACAGCAGCGTTCTGTGACATTTTTACTAGCTTAAACACTGCTCTATACGCACTCTTACTGCTGGAAAACAACTCAGATGTAAATGTTATGGCGTTCCCCCCCCCCCCCCAGGTTTGGTTGTCGTCTCTGTTCCCTTTTTTCTTTTCTTTTTTCCTGACTTAAGGTTTCTGTTGTGTCTTGGCCTCTCAATTTCTCTCTGTTCTCTCTCTGTTGAACATTGCCTGTCAGATGCACTCATTCAAACCAATGCATGAGTCTCACCTCACCCACTTACAGTGGTCCAAGGTATGAACCCAGGCCCCATGATCAGCTCTACTATTATTACCAACCTGTCATTGATCAGCTGTGCATTATTTCCCATCTTCATTGTCATTACATATACTGTATGGACCACGGTTAGTTATCACCTTTGGTTATAGACTATGCTTTACTTACCAACTGGTCATTAATAAACTACGCTGTATTTTTCACCATATTAGTGATCAATGTTACTGCTGGATTTACCACCTTGTTGGTCATAGCAAAACTGTGTTTACCACCTTGTGTGGGTGATAAACAATGCTGTGTTTGTCGGGAAACGACACCCCTATACTATTCTCACCTTGTTGATCAGTAATATTGTATTCCCCACCTTACTTGGGATCAACTATACTATATTTATTACCTGGTTAATGATCAACAATAAACTGTATTAACCACCTTGTTACTTCAACTATGCGGTGTGTGTGTGTGATATACCACCCCATTAGTGATCAACACACCATCGTGAGGTAATTGATTCACCTTGCAAATCAATTGGTATTAAAACGCTGCAGTGATTCCACAATCACTTTTTATTCCATCAAAAGTAAATGGCGAGGGAACCCTCTTCCCTCTCAAACCATGTCACTCCTCCTCCAGCTTCATCATGGACGCCAGGTCCGCGGTCTACTAAAGTGGGGACCTCTGTCTTTGTGTGTTCCAGATGGAGGAACTCCTGGGGGCCATGGATAAGGTGAAGCATGAGCTGGATTCCATGAGGGCCAAGCTGGCCTCCACCCAGCAGTCCCTGTGTGAGAAGGAGACCCACTTGACGCACCCTGCGGGCTGAGCGCCGGAAACACCTAGAGGAGGTGCTGGAGATGAAGTGAGGAGCCCTCCCTCGCACACAAACGCATGTTAATCTGAATGAGAGCCGCCTGGTTAAAGGTGACATATTATACCACCAGGTCTGAGTGTGATTAGCCTTTACAAGCCGTGAAAATCTGAAACCTCTTCTGACATCACAAGTGGGCGTGTCCACGGTATAATATGTCACCTTTTTAAATAGAAAGAACATACCCACGCAGGCCTGAAGTCAGAATGAACATACTGTAGATTATTAATGTTCCACCTGCATATTATAAAATGTCAGCCACTTATGGCCCTCCCCCATGGTCTGGGAGATTGATTGCCATCAATAATAAATGCGTGGTGAGGCCCCGTTACCGGTGTGTGGGTATAAATTGTTATCTTGGTTCAATGCTCCGCCCCAACAGACAGGAGGCGCTGTTGGCTACCATTAGCGAGAAGGACGCTCACATCGCGCTGCTAGAGCTGTCCTCCTCCAAGAAGAAGAAGACTCAGGACGAGGTGGCGCAGATGAAAAGGGAGAAAGACCGGCTGGTGCAGCAGCTCAAACAGCAGGTAGGCAGACCTGCTTGCCTCCTGCATCTCCCCAAGAAAGACTTCACAGCCTATTGTTTGTGGGGTCGGAGCCAAATCACGTGGTCAACAGCTCTGATTGGGTCGTATGGCTGGAGAGGGTCAGCGATCCGTGATTCCTATCTGTCTTTGACGTCACACAATGTTTCCATATTTTCATTGTGGGTCTTGTAGTATGAAGACAATGGGGGGATTTGTCACACTGGCCAATTAGCATTCAGCACCAGTCAGTGACGTAAACAATTGAGCAGTGTTTTAGTGTGTGTCCGACATTATTGTGATCTTAGCCGCTCACTGTAACTGAAAACAACGGCTTCTTTGTGTAACTCTGACGAGGGGGTAGATTAGAAAGGAAAGGTTAATCCGTTGCGTATTTACCGTTGTAGAAAATACTTAAACCGGGAGTTTCTTAAGCTTTCTTTCAAAAGCATAGAGGAAGCGTTAATCTTGACAGAATCAAATTAGATTCCTCACCCTTCTCCTCTTTCTATCTGTTCTTCTGTTCCGCTATCCCCTACAGACTCAGAATCGAATGAAGCTTATGGCAGATAACTATGACGATGACCATTTGAAGACGGCCCCTGATCAGACCAATCACAAACCTTCTCCTGATCAGGTACATCACCATTGATCTCCCTCAACCCCTTTACTGCTTCACTGTTACGACTTGTTTCCATTCGCTGCAGAGACAAAGGAGTATGTTGTATTGTATTGTTTCAGTAGAATTATATGGGTATGCATAGACAGATTGCTTAAATATTTCAACATCATCTAGAAAGTAACACAAGTTTAGACTTTATCAATTCTGATATAAGATTCTATACTAGCAGGGAAGGAAATACGTGGCATTTTTATGATTTTCGATATTTATATTGCTTTTAAACACTTTAAGTGGTTCCTTAAAGTTTCAGCGAGACCCAAATTAGGCCGCGTTCAGACTGCCAGCCGAAATCCGATTTTTAGCCCATCCAGATTGGAACCGGATGACTCTTTTGTAGTCTGAACAGTCCCAAGTCACATGAAATCCGATTTTTGCGAAACGGATTGGAACCACCTCCGGGAGGTGGTTTCAGATCGCATTTGGACAGATGCGTCTCAGTCTGAACAGCTCCAAACACTCAGATTGGATTTGACTGTCCGTGACGTCACTCTACGCGACGCCAGACCTGACCCAATGCGCCAAACCACCCGCCTCAGTCCTTGGACAGAGGAAGAAACGAAATGCCTCATTAATCTGTGGGGAGATGGGTCCGTTCAAGCGAAGCTCGAGGACATGTATCGGAATAAGTCGATTTATGAAAGTCTTTCGCGTTCTTTGATCCATCTTGTTTGTTATTGTTTTTCTCGTCGCTATTACATGACGTCACGCAATACACGCGCTGGATGACGCCTCCGCTCCGACGTCGTTGCTACAGCAACCTGTCAGATGGGTCAATAATGTGGCCCAGTCTGAACAGAGCCAAATGCGATTTGGACACTTGCTAAAACAGTGTGGACAGTCAGCCCTAAAAATCGGATATGAGAAGGAATCCGATTTGAATCCGATTTGCCTGCAGTCTGAACGCGGCCTTAGTGTTTTCTGATCATGAACATAGTATCAATTCCATTTCGTCCACATTACTCAAAAAATACCTTAATGTAATTGTCACAGTAGCATAAAAATACAAACCAGTTTGTGAACGTTCCACTCCGCCCCAGAATCTGGTTTTGTTGTGTCCGTGACGTTCAAACCTCTTCAAATTTGAGCTGACACATCTGGTTCACTAACCCTTTAACCAAAACTGGTTATTTGTTATTAAAAAGGTGGTTTGGGTTTGTTAAGGTTGTAGTTAAAAAAATTTTTCTTGATTATCCTCTACTCTACATGCACTAACAAAGTATTCCTCCCCAATGCTGCGAATGGCTTAACCTGTTATTAACAGGATGATGAGGAGGGCATATGGGCATAGCCAACCCTGTGCCCCCTCCCTCTCTCTCAGCCATTTTGTTCAGGGTGAGAACCAACCTCTAGAGACACTTTCGTCAAGTCTCTTCATCAGTGTCTGTGGCATGTTTGCTCACCTTCCTCACTCTCATTCATTTTGCACTCGTTTCCACTTTCGTTCTTTGTGATGTTGTGAACTTGTGACGTCTTTTCTTTTGTTATCGACATTGATCATTGGTGCCTGAATTATTTTGGTGTGGTTCTACAGAGATTCAGCCTTTCTCATTGAGTAAATCTCACTTCACTCATTTGCGCAAACTCACTTCTTGATATCGACGCAAAACATTCTCACCCTCATTAAGACCTAACTGACAAGAGAGGAATGGTTTCTACGGCTGCACAAAACAGATGAAGAACTATAATCATCCTGGTTCACACAACTTCCTCTTGACGCATGCCCAACCTGGCGTCCATTTTAAAAACATGACAAGCCACTTCGATCCCACATGCAAACCTTCTGCTTATACGCTGTTTGACGCTCCCAAGGGCTTCGACAGTAGGGCGGGACTGATGAGGTTTGTCTCCTTCTGAGAGGCTGTTCGCATGCTGTGCTGTGCTGTGCTGTGCTCTCATTCTCTCGTTGTGTTCCTTTCATTCTTTAAATCCATTTCATTTGAAGTGCAGTTGCGTTTCGTTGATTCACGTTGACCCCATTACAAAGGAGGGGACTAAACACATGGCCAACCTCGCATCTCTATAGCCCTACGACGGCCCTTTCACCTTTTTGTCCTTCATCACCCCTCGTTAATGTGTGTGTTTTTACCCCTCTCTCTCGGCCAGATGATCCCCCCTCTGTTAGCCCTCGCCCAGAACCGCAGTAAACTCAAGCTCTACATCGCCCACCTGACCGACCTGTGCCACGACCGCGACCCCAGCATCCTCAGCCAGCTCACCCCGCCCTCCCACTATCACCATGCCGACCCCCCAGCATGGGAGGAGGAGCTGAAGAAGATGACCCTCGACCAGGTACAGCTCGCCACAGGCAGCTTCACAAGCCTCCTGAGGTGTCGTTGATGTGTAGCCCCAGATCCACACGCTTATCTCGTCCCTGGATCCTGATATTAACTTTATACATTAACCAAACTATCACTTAATCTACTAAATATGCGGAAACGGAAAACTGACATGCTACCCGTTCTCCCTCGGCGCTATCTACACACCAGGCGTTCGCTCTCTTTAGAGGAGAACACCTGGGACACCCATTCCTAACCTTCCTAACCTTTTACCCAAGTTACTACCATTAGAATGTCACCCGGATCAACGGATCATTGTGGTGCACTGATGGTGTAAGCACCAGCGCAGTCCCGCCTGGCTGGCGCCCACCAGCCCGCCCTCTGACCTGCCCTTCTCTCCCCCAGCTGGAGGGGGAGCTGGAGGTCTGCGAGAGGGAGAGCGGGGAGCTCCAGGAGTACGCCAACGTGGTTCTGCAGCAGATCGCCGACTACTGCCCTGACATCCTGGAGCAGGTCGTCAACGCACTCGAAGAGTCATGCTGACCTCCTGACCCCGATCGCTGCCCGCCTCCTTCAGGCTTCAGATAAACCCTCGAGCTCAGCCCCTAAGCACACAGTAGGCGACGGAGCCGTCCCATGTCCCCCGGGGCCCGACGTGGGGTGGAAAGCGATGATCATCCAAAAGCCTGGACATGTCTTTCCTCTCCTGGGTCTGCTGAGTGTTTCTGATTATTATCTACATTTAGATGAAGAACTTGGAGGCTAATCTGGGTTCTGGGTTCCCGTCTTCATACACCTTCGCCTCCACTGTTCCTCTCGTGATGATGACGGATGACGGCGTTAATGTTGAGCACAATTTGTTTTGAGGCATGCAGTGTCGTCCACGGTCACTCTTTGAGTCAGTACGCGTGTTCCAGTGTGGAGTAGGTAACGGAAACCTTTAGGGCCTAGGGGAGACCTATTGGCTCTAAGGGAGACATCTAGGTCCTACGGGAAACCACTAGATCTGAAGAAGAGGGAAGATCTGGGCTGAATCTTGGCGGAGTGGTGATGCTTGAGGCTTTTGTATTTAATCTTTTTTTAATAGTTAATTTCAATTATTTTCCTGTGTTCCTAAAGTATTACATAGGAAGCAGTGGCTGTTCATCGTAATTTATACTATCTGTCGAGACTAGTCAGAAGTCAAGATATTCTTAGAGGATCATTTAAACACTGAAACACACAAATCTATGCTTTAAACCAAAAACAAGTATGTTTTCCAAATGTCCCCTTGTGATATTTGGATCTTTTTCTTGCCAGAATTATATTTAAGTTAACTGGAGTTTTGGGTTTGGGCTCAGTTAAAAGCAACACTACAGATCAGGGGTGTGCACGGGGTGTGTCGGGGTTGACAGCAGTCTGGCCACTGTAGCCCCCCCCCCCCCCTCTCTCTCTCTCTCTCTGCACGCCCATCCTACAGAACACATGAAGCCCAGACTAGATTTAAAAGAGGGAAGAAAATCAGAGCGAGGCTGTAGCTCTGCACTAAATGTCACTAAATAAAGATTTTACTCCAGAAGTTTTTGCACACAATGTCCATGTGTTTTATGAGGTATGCAACGTTGTTGAGTCCCAGTGGCCTTTGAGCATGCAAAGTGATCTGTTGTGGACCTAATGCAGGGATGTGTAGTCCTCTGTACCAGCGGTGCTAAGGCATGATGGAAGAGTACGTTTTTCCATCCAACCTAGTAACCATTTGACCACAATTCCTACAAAGTGTTTTTTGTATCGACCCCACTTAAAAGCCCTAGTTTTTTGTTTTTATTTGAATTTGTGAGAAGGCGAGGGATGTTGTTCCTGTTATGTTTTTTTCTCCCTAATCATGTGTAGGTTCCAGTTGGGGTTCTTTCTTGTATTTCCAGAAAAAAGGTTGATCTTATTGCCACCAGGGATTCGTACTGTTTAATCTTCAGGGCTCATGTTTTGATTGTGCTTTGGCATTTACAGCTCATGTAAGTCCGTTTTTGGCAGATTTTGAATTTTTAGATCAGTTTGTAAATAACTTGATAATTAACACGTTAAGTGACTGGATATAGATGATTTAGTGGAAGATTTGCATTTAAAAATATATATATATATGACAAGTTAAAAGCGGTGCAGTTGTCTTTTTTGTTTGTATAATTTTGTCTTCAAGACGGAATGTGTGTGACAGTACTGCCATAAATTGCAGAAGTCATGATCTATAGATATACATATATAAAAATGTTAACCATATGAATATGCATTGAATGTTTGCACAGAAACCTGAGGAGTGAGTTTCTCTCAATAAAATGGCTGTCAAGTGTCGAGAAAATGTGTCAAAATACAACCTTTTGTGTCAATACGTGAACTGCAGATGTTTCGAACCGTGATTATGTGATGGAAAAGTAGTTTTCGTGCATTATCCTCTTAAGTTATACATTACCCCAAAAATATATTTTTCGTTTGTTCGTATTCCATTCTTTTTCTGACCCTAGTGTTATATTTGAGAAGGCTGTACAAAAATAAGTGTCTAGTGTGGCCAATCTGTTAGGAATGGAGGTTGTGTAAGATGCATATTGGTCCAAGTTCTAAATGTATTGAAAGATGTAAGTCTAATGTTTCATAATCCATAATAGGACGACAATAATTGACCCAACCACATCACTGGTCTGGCCAAAGTTTGTCAGCCGGGTTAGATTTAACCTTCATCATTACACACCTTCAAAAATAATAACACTTTGTTAGGCCTTCATTATCCTGCCTAAGCCTTAACTGTTGCCTCATTGTCATGTCGTTTTGTTGATGTCTACGTTTGTAAGAGAAATGTACTGCCTTCTGTTTGTGTTATGAAATCAAACCATGTAAAAAGAAAGCTAAACAGACATGTTTTGAGTATTTTCATTTTGTATGTATGTAAATAAATATATCTTATCAGTCTTGGAATTTTCTTTTTAAATTGTAAATCATGAGATCTTAATAGCACATTTCAGTAAATGGTTATTTTTGGGAAAATCCTCTGACTACTGTTCCAGAAACTGTTCTTGACTAAAGAAACTCCAACCTGCTAATTGAAACATAACTCACTTTATTCATAAATATTACTACAGTAGGAATATAAAAACGTTAAATTACTGTTTTTAATCATACTTTTTATGGTATAGTGGAAGCTCCTTAGGAGGAAAAGGACTGGTGCGTTGAGATATTGCATATTAGATTGCCAGCTGTTCCTGGTAAGCATGTCCGCTCTGCACAATACGACTGTTAAAAGTAACATTTAAAAATATCTGATATCTGGCATTCCGCAGGAATACAAAACTGCGCTAAACATTCTATAATAAAATTAAAGAAATAAATGAAAAATACAATCAAATCACTTCAATTTGAAGTACAATTTTCTGGACAACAGTCATTCGTTACAAAAAAATATGTTTTACATAAGGAAAAATACATCGGCCACAGAAGGCATTTTCTATCAAAAATGTTCTTCCACACAAGGTAGTGCTGTCTTATTTCTCTCCAAATGAAAGTGTTTACGCATTATTGTACGCAGTATAAAACAAAGGAATAGGACAAATAAAATGCGATGTCTTTGTTTTAATTTCAATTTTAGTAGGCACTCCTGTTTCTTAAATGAGTGTGAGGTAGCTAGCTATTAAGAACTTAACGTAGGCCCGAGTTATAGACTGCTAAGACAGTGGACTGGAATGAAACCCTATCAAAACAAGGAGACATCGCAGAGGACCTGCTCTTTTCCAGTGATTAATGTTGGTAACCTCTGCGTTTTAACCCAAACATGACAGTAACCGCCGTACAATATATCTCCGCAGTATAAAACAATGCTCAAAACTGAAAGAGACCGCCCCCCAACCCCCAAGAAAATCACAACAAAAGTGTTATTCTGTCATCTGCCATAGTCCCAGGTTTAACACTTTAAGGCACGGGAGCTGCGTTATCCTCTCCAGCCCTCTCTTGGTGATCTTTGTACACCCATACAGGTCAATCCCTGTCAACTGGGTCAGGTGGTCAGCTATCAGCTCCAGACCTTTGTCCGTGATCCTCACACACTGTCCGATGTTTAGAGTCCTCAGCTCGTGCATCTGGCGGACCATCCGGTTGATGCCATCGTCGCTGATGTGACACGAGCACAGGGAAAGGGACTTGAGCTGGTAGAGTCCCTGGGCAATGTAAGCAAGGCTCTGGTCACCTATTTTGTCGCAGAACGATACATCCAGGCCAGAAAGCTTGAGAGACCCCATCGCCAGATGCATCACTCCTGTGTCGCTGATGTTGTCACAGGACCGCAGGTTCAGACTGCACAAGTGGGTCATGTTGGAGAGATGGATCATCCCCGCGTCTGAAATACCTCCGCAGAAACTGAGATTGAGCACTCTTAGCTTGTTCAGGCCCTTAGAGACGTGCTTGAGGGACAAATCAGTCAACTTCTGGCAGTCCTGGAGAGTCAACTTCTCCAAAGATAAGCAACCCTCTGCAGCGCTCCGAGTCATGCCGGACAGATGTCCGATGCCCACATCAGACACATGCCTGCAACTGCGAAGGTTAAGGCTTTTAAGTCCGTGGAGGCCCCAGGCAATAAGCAACAGTCCTGTGTTGGTGATATTGCTGCATCCACCGAGTTCAAGCACCTCCAAGTTCTTTAGATACTGGGCTATTCTGCCCAGGCTAGAGTCCGTAATCTGTTTGCAAAGACTCAAATTGAGCACTCGCAGGGATGGAATATCCTGTACAAAAGCATGTCCCAGTCCGTTGTCCGTGAGGTTGAAGCACCCGCACAAGTTAAGGCTTTCGATTTGCGGCATCCCCTGAATCACGTAGCTGAGACTTCGTCTCAGACTAAGGATCTGGACCTTCTTGATTCCCCGGGTCTGGAGGCTGGGGAACAGGGACGGGTTCGCTCTGCGGAGATGGAGCTTGGCTTCGACTCCCCTCCACACAGACTTGTGATACGATGCGTCTCTCCAGGCCGCGCAAACTTGGGCCACTCGTCCTTTGTCCTTAACTTCCAGATAGCTGAAGATAATTGCCAATATCTCCGGGAAAAGGCAAGATATATGCGTCTCCATTTCAAACATGATTACAGACACAGCGGCTCTATCCACAGCAGTAGTTTGTTAGTGACCGTAATTTAGGGTTAGCTTGCCGAAACTGTGGGTTGGCCAACACAGGTTAAGTTGCTAACGTTAGCTAGCACACAAACAAGCCAACTAGCAACTACTTGTTTGTAACATTAGCTCGTTAGCTAGACGGACTAACAACTACACTAAACCAAAGGGCCCCGCTTTAACATCGTTTGCCTCGAAGCTGGATGAATATAGATGAGAATAAACGACGTTTAAAAAACTGTCTAAAAGATAAAATACGGATAAGTCAAACGTAGTTAAAATAAACGCTCGCAAGCGTGCTAACTAGGCTAATAGCATTATCGGCTAACTATAGCCTAGCCTAGCCGTCAGCTAACCAAACTTGTAAATCGTTGAAAGCGTCACAACCTCATCCAAGCAAACGCAGATCCACTTATAAATCGCGATCACGCAAAAGTCACCGATGTTGTATCAAAGAGGTGTAAAATGTCCGCACCTTTTCTTCTTTCTATAATCAGAGATAAAATAGGTAACTGCGATCATTTTGAATTTAGCGAGTTACAAAAGGAACTATCGCGGCCCCGGCCATTTTTCAGCAGTACCCGTGGATCCACAGTACGCACCGCAGTGCCCGAGTTGAATTCAGTTGAACCGAGCCAACCAATGGCAGACGGGTCTTGGGGATTGGCTGCCCCCTAGTGGACATGAACGATTATGGAAAAGTGCCGTATACATTCTAAACCTCAACCCATATCTGAATTGAATGGTTAGTTCCTTCCTAAGTTCTCTGAATGATTGCCCCAATCATATTAATACTACTACTACTACTACTACTACTACTGATACTGCTATTAATAATACTAATAATTATTATAATGGCATATTTCGCTTCAAATCCGCATCACCACTATCAAATATTTAAAAAAAAGTGTATTTTCTTTTGTCGAGTTTCTTCGTATGTCTGCGGCCTGTTTGGACTCTCCATTTACTTGCATCGAGCAAGCTAACAATCCCTTTAGAACGCGGCTTAATCGCGCAGGTATGTAGGCTAAATGATGCTTGAATGATATTTAATTTAATTTAAAGCCTATTATTATTTTTGTTGTGTAATTGTATTGCCTAATAGCTTAATTTGTCTTGCGATGTTTAATACGAAGGCCTATAATGTAAAGTATGATGTATAAAGTAGGATAGCGTAGTGCTTGTTGTCATCATGTACCCTATTAAATAAGTTGACCTACACCGAGGATATCCAGTAGAGGGCAGCAGTGGTTTGATAAACCATGTTCATCGCTTCAGCTTTAGCTCTACATGAGCGTCACATAAGTTGCTATGCCTTATCTGCTCAAATCATCATTGTAATAATTGGCGATAATTGGTGATAAACAAAACGAAAATATCGAAAACGACTTACAAAAAATAAACAATGATTACAGAATCTTTGATAAGGGCCTT